>JAVDBV010069407.1:0-20412 GCA_032619315.1 Piper longum
GATGGGGGAAGGAAAACGATGGGTGTGGGAGAGAAAGGGAAAAGAAATAAAGAAATAGTCCGTGGTATTTTCATAATTAAAATTTGACTCAAATTTGATCTAAATTAAAAATAATAATTAATTTTAAATAATTTTTAAAAAATCTTAAAAATATGAAAAAATATTTTAAAAATAATACGTACTATAGTTTTAAATAATATGGTTTATAACTAATAATACACCGATTTTGACTAAATTAAAATTTTTTATAAAATTAATTTGGACTGATTCAATTAAACTGATTCCTGACCGATTTGATCCGATTCAGTGACTCCCTCAAAAACCGATTCCAATTCTCCTCCCAATTTTTTCAACTATGGTGTTTAGACATCCATAATTAGCCAACCCAATTCAATATTTAATACTATTTGCCTGCTACATTGGACAAAGCCAATAGATTTCCTCTAACCTTCTTTTTCACCTTTCAGTTCAATCAATTATTAATATATTTATGAGGTTGTTATTGGGTTTGAAATTATATTCATTTATGGCTAGTCTGGAGAGCCGTCCGTCACGGCAACAATCACTAGAATTAAATTCAACCGACGACACAATTCAAAGAGTTTTCAGAGGCTCTAACACTCTTCTGATTGACTTAACAAGTCTTCCTTGGACAACGCCGACATGGTGACTCAATGGCGTTTTTGTTTTTGTTTTTGGAAACATGCGTAAAAAAGATGTCACCTTTTGCCATCCCAAAACTGGCACTTTACACGGACGTGGTGGGGGTGATCGGAGTGGAAAGAAGATCATACAGCTATGGGCGATTACAAGGGAAAAGTTCTGGTAATCTTGTATGTTTTTCATGTTTGCAATCTGTTACTTGCATTCCTAGAAAATAAAAGGCTGAATGCAAAAAACCGACACCACAGACACTGCAAGCTCGCCATTTTCCCCTAAAAAGTATAAATAATTAAAGCGACTTGCCGAGTATAAGGAGGCAGTATATACCCAGCTGCTAAAAGCTGGGTGAAGAATTACTGCCTCCAACTGATCCATCTTCAAACTGAGTTGTTAACAGTACTTGATACCAATCGAGATTTTTCAACAGATTATCTATCAGCAAGCCGCTTCATCTGAAGTGCGGCTCTAACGACATTTCCCCTTGTTATAATCCCAACCTGTGGCAGTTTAATTTGTATGAATCAGCCGGAAGTAAAGCTTATATTGGCAAGAAGGAAAGACAGAGACAAGCAAAAAAGAAAAACCCATTGACTTACCAGATTCCCAGAGCCATCTACCACAGGTAACCTTCGGTATTTGGTTTCAAGTAATAATCTGCCAAAAGAGAAGCAGAGAAATATTCAATATTATTTAAAAACTAGTCATAACAGGCATCAAGCAACATTCAAGTTGCATAAACAGGAGTCATATACAAGATGCATTTCCACTCAAAGGTCGTTAACAACAGCATTTTTTACATTTCTTTAGTACTTTCCACGGAAATTAACGATTGCAGGATCCAGTTCTTCACATGGAAACTGGAACAAAATCATCTTCATCATTCACAAGGTTTACATTCATAAGGCTTCAGGAACAAGAAAGCTGTATGTTTACCTCGCAGCATCCTCCAGGTTAGTGGTATCACGTACTACAAGTGGTGAAGTTGTCATGACATCGCTAATGACTTTTCCATTGGTTTTGCTAAGCAGTTTCTGGACCTCATTAAATGTCTGCACTTCGCAACTAAAGCCATGTTAAATATTTCATTCGTTTAAGTAAATTTTCCCTCCCCCAAAATTTCAATTTTAATTTACTATTATTCTATACTCGAAAGAGTAATAAACAACTTCTCTGAACTTTTAAATATAAAAATTTATAGAAAACAATAGATGCATACTTTTCAAGTACTGTCAGCGTCTGGAAAGATGCTTGTATTGGCATGCCCGTTTCCTTATGACCACAAGATGTTGAGTTAGTTAAGCAGTTCACAAATGTAAGCTTGACAAAACTTGTATGTGAAGGTCCTCATACTAGAAAATTAAGACAATTGTGACATTTACTTATTTGAAAAGATAAATTCTGCCCATAGAATTCCAGTCAATCAATTGCAAGAGTAATGGCTACAAGCACCAAAAATATAAAAGAAACTGTACTATTGAAATTCTTCTATCAACAGAAACGGGAAGATTTTTTTTTAAATTGTTTTGAAAAAAGAAGAAGTGATAGTAGGAAAAAGGCCGCTGTTATAAACTTGAACGTTTAAATAAAGCATAATATTCTTTTGACACAATGCCAATAGAGCTTCCTATGTATTAACTAGGATCAGGTTGAATGATCATGAATGGATCTCGTTTATTTTTCTAGTATAGTAACAAGTCCTTGCCTAGCAGCTTATACTGGTACATGAAGTGATAAAAAGATTTTTAAACACAGTAACAATAGCTTTCCCTTCTACAAAAAAAATTGCTTCATTACAATGCAAAAAGTAGATGTACAGTACAAAAAAAATGTTATCCTTGAACAAGATGGACATAGTTAATCAATAAAAAAGCTTCATCTTCCCCAGTAGTGCAGACAATCATGTCTTGCTTAGTGGTCAATGGTCATCTTAAACAAATTCATATTTAATATTATGCAGCGACAGAATATCAGAATAAAAAAAAATAATAAAGGAGCTGCTCGACCAGATTCTTTACATTTTAGCCTGCATCCACTCATATAAATAAAACTAAAAAGGCAAGAACTGTATATCCTGCACATCTGAGAAAATCTCATTGAAGAAGCTTACGAACCTGATATGGGATCTAGTGCCAACAAATCATAGTCTGAAACTACCCCGACCTGCAATGAGATGAAACCTATTCTTAAAGCTTAACACAGTGCTGCAAGCTCCTTTGATCATAAAGTGTAGTTTAAATCCTAAAATAAATGCAAAACCAGCAATCCATTTCTCATCAAAGCTAAAATTTGCTCACCAAATTCCAGTCATCATCAATCACGGGAAAGCCAGTAATTCTATTCTCCACAAGAGTCTCCAAAGCTGCAATTTTAAATAAAATTCAGACTACTCCAAGCTGTTTCACGTTTACCTTACAGCGGGATGAGAACTACCGTCATCAATGGTAGTTGTAGGCTTAACTACATGAAGATCCTCCCGCCCAGTCATGAAGTCACGTACTGTGTAAACCCCATTTCTAGCCTGCGTATGCGATTCCATAGTACAGACACAACAGCAGTTATTAGCATACATGGAAATGCAAGGTTCGTGACGCAAAGAAACAGTGAAAATTTGTAGTTTTTAATATGTGATGCACAATCAAACGGCAACAGATGTAAGCATACTAATAGTAATACAAACAGGTGACCTTAGAAAATGCCTAACGAATCTGTCGCATTGGGATGCTAGAGAAATACCTTGCATCCAAAAAACTTAAACAAAACTCGAGCTCTAGCCTCTGAAATTGAATATCTAAACATAGCATGCCAAAAACCACATCAAAACCAACTTTTTCACTTCATTATTCGTCACCTCAAAATTTACCGTCTCTTCCACCTTTCTAAGCATCTATATTACACCACAAAGCGACATGCCACAGAACCGTATTTTTAAACTTTATCTAATATCATAGCATAACAATTCCCATTGAATACTCAGGGGGAAAAATCCCTGAAATCCACCAACAATGAAATTTGAACCAGCTCAAGCTGCGCGGGAAACACAATCAGTAAGCCAAAAAATGAGTTAAAGTCCTACACTAGGATAGCAAAGATCAATATCAAATACAACCAAGAGTAGATTCTCCACTTACAGGGGAATTGGCCGTCATCGCACCCCTCGCGGCGGCCACAGCAGCCGAACCCAGACAACCACCCGCCCCACCCACTGAGACAGCTACAGACTGCGAGAAGAAACCAAATAGATAAGGTGAAGCCAAGCGCGGCGGTCGAAGAAGGGTTGCCGCCATCTTGCGGTGGAGAAAACAAGGGGGAGGAGCAGCCGGTGAGGAGACGCGAAGTGGGTCGGCGAGCAAGACGGAACCCATGAATGGAGGCGGTAAAAGGGAGACGAAAGATCAGAGTTTTATCGTCCTCACCAATGCCGGCGCCGGCGACGGAGTTGGCGCCGGAGGAGAGGAGGGGAGAAGGTGAAAGAGGATAACGCCCCCGGTTTCGGGTGTTTTTATACAAATTAGTTAACAAAATAAGAGGAGTAATTAATTTTAATTACTACTTTCCAAGGCTTCGTTTTGGTCTCCAAATAGGATTTGTATGCCCTATGAAATGTGTCATTGCAGGGGGCAGTACCTTAAACGGTGCTTGGATACGAGGAAGTGATCCTTAGGGGCAGGTGGATTGTTGTCGGACAATGCATTGTACATGTCGAAATAAAAAGTTTATTAAATATTCATCTCATCAGAAGTTTAAATAAGAGATTGTAAAAATTAAGTAAGCTAATTATAAAATATTCATTCATCAAATGAGCCATTAAAATTAATTTAAAAAATTATTTAGATGAACTAATTATCTCATTTGTAAATAGAGTAGATAAATAATTTGATATATTAATTTATATATATTTATGTTTATTCGGTTACGTGAATAATTCTTAAGATTTATATTTATTTGTTAATATGAATAACTTCCTCATGTTAGAAAAGAATTGATTATACAGCTGGTTCTAGATAGAGGAAGAATCGTTAAAGGAAGACAAAATCTCTTGCATAGGAATTGTCACAATTCTATAAAAATCGGATGTTGTTGCTTATAAAAGGGGGAGAGAAATTTTTTTTGATACAGGCATGCAGCTTTGGAATCTGAGGAATTGAAGAATTGTTGCCTGTTAATGGGATTCGTCTATGCCCTTCCTCCTGCCTTGCTTTGCCCCATCTTTACCTGCTACCCTGTTGCTGGGAAGCGATACCGTGAAGATACAAAAGCCTCACTCCCCTGCATCTATACGGCCGCCTTGCCATAATAGGCCTTTGTTCGGAGCCCTCGTCACCTGGACATGGATTCCCCTACCCGTTTGCCATGAAGGAGGAAAGCCAATACAACCAAGCCGTTGCCTTGGCCCAACCTCGCCAGAGCAGTTGTCCTATCCCTTTGGAGCCCAACTTATTGCTTCGGAATGTTGCTACTTTAATTGCTACACACCATCATGGACTTGCCTCACTACTCTGTTCTTTCGTTGTGAAAGGCCTTTTGCTGGAGGTTCGTCGTCGTCCCGCCACCACCAGAAACTTTACCTTGAAAAGGGGAACTGTTGCCACCTTTAGGTGATGCTGTTGTGCCGAAAATTGCCCTCTGCTCAACCGAGAATAAGTGCCCAGGTTGACACCCCTGAGCATCGCTATAACAGATGGCATCAAGAGACCCTCGTCCGATCGTTGTGCTGCCCTGAAGTGTTGTTACCAGCCGTGGAGACACGTTTTAGGCTGCCAAAGTTTATCTTTGCTGCCTTGGAGCATCAAAATTGCTGCCCTGTTTAACGCCGCCGTTGCTTGGAAAGAAGGGAGTTTGCACCATGCCGAGGAGGAGTTCTATTATTGTCCACCAACGCTGTTGCCTTGCTATTATGGATAGGTTGCTGCTTCTTTTCATTGTTATCGTCAAGAGGAGAACCAAGTGTCATCGTGGAAAAAGAATTGTTGTAGAGACAAGGAAAGTTTGCCAGCAATGGGAGCAGAGAGGGAAAAGTGATTGTGAGTAGAAGTGAGTTTGGGCTCACCTGCTTGCCCATTTATGATTCTTGTCATTACCCATTGGGTAAAAATGTAAAATTAAATAAATTGTTTACTTTGAGGATTATTGGCGTAATTGACTATGTCCATAAGTGTTATTCATAACTTATCCTATACTCACCCATTAGACAAATTTATTTAGAGATCGGGCTCAATTTAATTTTGATCAACTTAAACTTCAACTTAGGATTTATTCTCTTACTCAGATTGGCTTGAAACTTTGCGATTGATTTTCCCTATCAAAGCGGCTGAGTTGAATGCTATGTCAAAGCATTGGAAGGGGTATATGGAGTTAAAAAATTAAAGTCGTAAAAATCTCACAAAGTTTTGTAATTTGTAATATTCAAAGAAAATAGTGGATTGTGAGTATCAACCTCACCATAAAGCAACCCTTATGAATTCACGTTGAATCCTCTAAAAAACCACATAAGAATTTCCAGCGTAGCTTATTATTTTTATCGCACTATTTCTTTGCGTGATAAGGGCACCTCGATCCCACCAAATCTTTAAACCTAAATCACGAGAACCGATTTGAGGGGCGGACAATCCTGCGCCCAAATAATATTATTATAGTAGAGATTAAACATAGTAAAATATCTTATTTTGGAAAAAAATTGTTTAAGATATTTTAGCTATTTCTATGTTAACTATCGTCTTCAAATTGACATTTAGTATTGGAAAATAAAGAATTAGCTCAACTAAGAATAGTTTAAGCCAAAAAATACTTAAAGCTTTGATACGTACCCAAAATTAGTTGAGAAGTAAATATAAAGATAATTTATATTTTATATTTATGTATTTTCTATTTTAGATATATTTTTTAGCATATCTTCTTCTCTTGATATTTTTTATTTATAGAAAAATAACTAAGTTTATCATCAAATTTGGTTGAAATAATGAATATTGAAAAATAAAAAAATATTGATGATTGCATCGATAAAAATAGTATCTCAGCATCTTCATGTTTATGATAAGCATGTGAGAATATTATATTTAATTTTTATTTTTTTAATATTTATAAAATATTTTTATAAGCAATTAATTCTTTTGTATATTTTTTCATATAGGTGAGTTACATGAAATCAAGAATTAACTACTAGAATGTTTTATATTAGAAATATTTATAATATTAGATTATATTTTGGTGTCAAAGATATTTTAAAGTTTTTATACATTAATTATATTTTGTTTAACTTGAAAATGTATAGAAACAAAATTTTAAAAATTTAGTAAATTATGATATTAATTGAGAGTATTCTAATTATATAGTATATTATTTTATATGATTATTGATGTAAATATATGATTCTAAATTTTTAAATATGGGGATTAATTTTTATCTTCTTTTTAAGAAGAAGAAGAAGACGACGACGATGACGAAGACAACTTGCAAACCTATAGCCCCCTTCAATAACATAACCAAAAAAAAGTTTTACTCTCCAACTCTAATTTCTGTTACATTAAGCGATGATAAACAATACCATCCAAAAAGAAGGGGGGGGGGAGTGAAGAAGAAGGAAAACTTGTAAAAAATCTAGTGGCCAGAGCCTTTCTTGCTGGGGCCGGCAGCCAACTTGAAAGTTAAGCCCTCTAACATGTTTCCATCCACCTTTGCAAACGTCGGTTCCTTCCCCTCCACCTTCTCCGACGGGATAGAACCCCTCCTCCCCTCTCCAACGTTAACCATGGCTCTGTATTGCACAAAAGGAAGCCAAGTAGATGCAACTAACATTGTTACAAGGAGTAGCATCGCAGAAATAACTCTTCCCTTCTCCATTCTCATCCTCTATACTTCTCTGTACTTTGTCTTTTGCATGCAGTGTTTGCTCAAGGGCTTCTCCATATATAAGCAGCTTGCGGATGGCAAGAGAGCTCTTTCTTTTCTTGTTTTTGCAGCATTTCAACGTTGGCGGTAGATTTATTCCGTCGATTCGGTCATATATCCAGGATATAGCAACACATTCTACATTGACTTGAAAACATGCATGGTTTAGCATGTGTGCATTATACTAGTTTATAATACGAAGTAAACAGACAAGCAAGTTGAGCAGGGTGTGTACAGTTGACCATAGCTGAGGCGCTCCCTTGCTCCATCGCCATGTTTGAAATACTGCAACCAATTATTAGACCTTGAGCAGATTCTTACGATTGAACCCATAAAAAATGAATGTGAAAAAAAAAAACCAAGAGAATTAAACATATGCAAAAACATGACATCAAACATGCTGAGAAAATGCCGGCTGATCTCAAAGATACCAAGTGTGTACGATGAGAATGAAGGCATGCCCACCAACTTGCAAAGTCTTGGCGTGGTCCAGGCTGTTGAGTAAACTACAATATAACACAAATCATAGAGAAAAGCATGCATAAGACTGCAAAGTGAAACCAAACTATTATTCAACCACTAAACTAATTTCACTAGCTGCTCTAAGAAAAGTATCTCTTACCCCTTTGCTGCAGGCTGACTTTGCTTGCCGTGAGCTAGCGTGTCATCCTGTCGGCAATGCTAGCATGAGACTCTAAATGGTCTCCCGCAAAAAGAAACTAGTTCACGACCTCATCGGCCAGAGGCATTCAAGCTGGGTACTAGAGCAAACTTAATTATTGTATATTTCATGCTTAAAATTGAACAAAACGTGTTTCGCGCTGTATGAAAAGAAGAATGAATTTGACCAAGTGATCCACAAAACAAAATCAAATCCATGAATACACATAAAATGAAGAATGTTACTCATACAGCAATCAAGGTGTAGCAGGATCCATAAGGATCATACTACATTCTTACGCAAATTCATCCCAATTGCCCTGATTTTCTGGAAACGGGATCACAAAAAACATAAAGATCATCCGATTGTCAAAATTGAGTAACAAATTTACAGCATAGTAACGCGCGGGAATATATAATACATATTTCTTTTACAAGGCCCGCGTGACATACAGCCCAACGGGGTTTGTGAATAAAAAATCACTGCCATTAACAATAATTGAACCCAACATCCATACATCCGGTTACACTGATTTGGAATGGAAATCAAATTTCGAAGAACAGAACGCAGGATCACACAGGTAAATTTATACATCATTTCCCTTTACACATATTTACAGAACAATTTGCTTTTCAAAGATGGCAGAATCTAAAAGATAAGCTTACTCTGATAGGAATATTTTGTTACTGACTGCTTACAACGATGATAAGCTGTCAACTCACGTAAGAAAAGACTTGATGTGTGGTTCACCTTTGCCGTGCAAGCATCCATACAGTTAATTACTTCAACCATGCGACGCATATTTGCTAATGGATCTAGATCTTGTAGCAAAGTGTGAAGGCCGGACTGTCAAGTAAGGTTCTTTCTTTTTTTCTTGCTCATTCTGTTGAGTAATGTATGAACTTGATGAAGTTGAACCGTGCATTCCCAGAGAGTCAAAGATATAGAGTACCTCCATAATGCTCACTAACAGAAGCCTATAATGAATATCATCCATGAAAACATCAAATCAAGTATTATCAGACACGTGTTTCTTGAATAAAACTGTTGACAAGACATCTCAGAACAGTTCATAAGACGACTCAGAAATTAAGAGTAAGTACATGTAAGGCATAAAGGTATTCGGGGAAAATACCAAAAACTGGTATCTGACAGATAGTTTTCATACGACAAAAGCAGGGAAGTATATACGTGTTAAATGAAGATCAGAGCAAATTGAAACACCAAGCACTATTGACTAAATAAACCATATCATCAGAGACAACTAAAAACATGACATAGGGAAATATCTGCTCTCGATGCATAAGGAACAACTACAAAAGTTTGCTTTATGTATGACCTTATGTCCATTTCTGGTGATACATGAAGAAATCCAAAAACCTCTCCTATAACGTGATATAAATTAATTTACAAACCTGAAGTGAAGGGACAATCATGTCATATACACGCTGTAAGAAGTTAGTCTTTCTCGCAGACCTGGTAAATATCTAAATTAGACATCTGTCATAAAGGGAAAATATAGGCAAACAGGAAATTTACGTTATTAAAAGTAATTTTCATGCTACCAATAGGGCAACACAACAGTTTACGAATATCAGCACATACAATCAAAGAACAAAAAATTACCTATTCAGAACCCGAAAACAAAGATAGATTTCCTCAATGTCTGAATCAATCTTTAGATGAATATAATCCCTAAGAAGCTCACAAAAATAGATGGCAGCCTCTTGGTATTCATCAGATGCAAAATCAACAATGCAGGAAACATGTGAATTCATCTTTTGCAAAGCTGTAGACAGGAGATCATCGTGGCCTAGCAAATAGACTTCAGCAAGTACATTCAGTATCAAGCAAGTGCTATTTTCAAACTTCTTAATCCATCTTGGAGGTTGCTCTGACCAAAGGTTTCCTGTTGATATAGAATTCTTGTATATAACTGAATCCCAGCAACTGTTTAAACCTTCACCACCCTTCTCAGGACACTTTGAAAGCCTGTGAGGAGGAAGTGACTCAAGTAAATTAGCCCTAATATCTGAAGGCAACTCTTGCAGGACTGAGTGGTCCACTTGACTTAGAGATGAAGGCAGTAAATCACATTTGCTTGCACCGCAGATCATATTCACATCGGTTGCTGATTGATAACCTATTTTTTCTTCATTAACAGAATGTGAGCTTTCTCCAACCTAAGAGATAATATACAAACATCAGATAAGAAAGATAGCAAAAACTCACAGCCTGCCATGTAAATGATGCTTCACATCAGTTAAAATCAAGTAGACCACTTCACAGTGTTTAAACTTTAAAGAATGGTTCAATTTGACTCACAAATATGAAAAGAAACAGATATTTCACTCTTCACAGAAAAAGTTTGGACATGTAAGGCTTTAAGCAATGATGTACACAGACGTGTAAGGCTTTAAGCAATGATGAGCACACTAACATAACATTATTCTACCAATCAAAAATCACACCCTCATTTTTTTTCTAGTGACACTATAGAGTTCTCATGGAAAGGGGAAAAAAAGACGTTCATGTTAGCTTCACCAAGGATGATAACCATGACACATATACTCCATAGCTTTCAATATCAGGGCAACTGAATCATAAGGTTCATGCATGAAAATTAGAAACCTGAGTTCATACTGCCTAATAACACAATTTTGTTCCATGGTTAAGTATTAAACCTATTTAGACTTATATTTTACTTTGAGAAGTGATAAGCAAGTAATCCTCGACAACAATTCTTCTAGAGCAGGTGGATGACAAATTAGTGATGGACAGTAATAAAATAACTAAACTAACTGACCTCCACATTAGTTCTAGCACCATTGGCAAAGGCTGGAGAACAAATAGGTTGTTTTTCCTTTTTTCTTTCAACAACAAATGATTCTGCAAGTACATCAAGGCCACTTAAAGTGATGTGCATGTATTCAAACATAAACATTACTACTGCTGCTTAATAAAATATACGGGTGTTTCCATGCTGATAATGAAAGGAAAACGAGAGAAAAATTGGTAGTCTTTTAGTTCACCTTTTTTACGGAAAAAGAAAATGCAAAGGTTACCTTGAATTTTTTGCTTCTTTGAGGATGTGTCATTCAACTTTACGTCATTGTCCTCTGTTTTGTTCAGTAAGCGAGTGAGCTCTCCACCATACACAGCATTGATTTCTGAAACAATTTCTGGAGGAAGGGAATCTATGACGTTCATATCCACTTCACGTATGGCAGGCCAGGAAATCTTATTTGACAAGGATGCACTACTTGTCTGCCCAGTCCCAGAAGAATTTTGACCAGCTGATGGCACCCATGAGAAAATCAGATCAACGTAGATTTTTGCAAAGCTGAAGAATTATGCCACACACTGACATAACCTCAGTTAATGATAGAATGGCAATTAATATTTGGTAAGTAGTAAGTGATAACAAACCTAAAATAAAGAAAGGGGGTAACTAAGTATAATAGCCCCAACAGTCCACTCATAACAAAATAAGCTGATCATTATGGTCGACAAGACCACATCATCTCCTAACCCCATATGACTGGGATAGGTATTCAAAATTCAAATTCTTTCCCTCCACTTCCTCCAACCATAGCAAATAAAAATTCTACGTATTTTCTAACATGTTCCTATCAAATTCTTTGGGATTTTCCACACTATCTGAACCACTAATAACATGAGGACAAATGGGTGACGTCTTTGCATATATAGGGGCAGTATATTTCTCATAGTCTTAACTCTTAGCCGACATTCATTAAGCATTCTCATCACCGCCATCTCCAACTTATTAGACTTTTTTAAAAGAGACATCTCATATAGTAAAAAAGGATACATTAACACTAAAATTTAATCCAAAATTTAATAAATTTTTTAACCTGTAAAAAGTGCATAAAATGGCTCACCAACACTAGAATATTGCTAATATGCTACGTGCACCTGCACCACATGCAACTAGCTCCCATTAATGAACATAACATTCATTATAACACAGGTAATAAAAACCCATTTTTAGGTAATGCATTTTCCAAAAGTCATTTTTTAATAGGATTGACCTTTTCTCATTATTCTATGCAAAGAAACAAGAACACCATCAATACTATCAAAAAGTTTCATGAAGCAATTTGCTAATAAGGAAGGGAATATTTGAAAATTTACGAGAATCAGCATTACCATGGCCAGGGTCCTCTCTTAACATTCCTACATTCTTTGAGCCAGAAGCCAGCCATGCTCGCATTGAATTTTTCTGGCGTCCTACATACATACAATATAAGTTATGTAAAATATAAAAGTCATATCATATGAGAAAAAGACTTAAAAAAAGTATGGCCAACCAAAGAAGCATGTATGCATATAAAACAACCAATTAACATAACACAACAGTTATCTATGCTGACATCTCTAAAACATTATAGAACATTTGATAAAACAAAATACGAATGCCACAGAATGCGCAGGAAACTAAATACCATTTTTTAAAAATTTTGAAGAAACCATAAGAATCATGATGTCCGTCACTATACATATAAATGAATTGACCAAAATTCTTAAGCCCAGAACCTTGATTTCGACAAGCTGCACTTTCCAGTCTTGAAACTTGCAACCCAACACCACGAATTTCCTTGTTATCTGCACAGAATTAAGGTGAAATCTAACAATTAAGTGGCATAAACCAGCAGTAACAGATTGACTGTTTGCTTCTTCCACCTGATACCCAAAGTGTCGGGGACATGAATCCAAAATGAGGATCCATGTGATTATAAATGACAGAATTTTAATGGCCAGGTGCCCTTTCTAACACCAATCCTCCTTTATGCAGGGTTGGGACTGACAATGCACTAGGATTGGCAGAATTAGAAGAAACAGAATGACAGTTTGAAGAATTAGAAGCAACAATTGTCAGTGACTCAGAGAAACAAACCTAAACTTCTGTAAGTACTAAATACTTTCAATATTATAACAGAGAATTATACGCACCAACATGGAAAGAGGCAAAAAGCTGTTTGGTTATTTTCTGCAGCACATCTGTATCATCTGTAGCAGTTGGAATCTGATGCATACAAAATAAACTAACTAAAGATGACATCCTAAATGTAATGAACCAGATACACTTTTTTTTTTTTCAAACCGTTATGGTGTGACTCAAATTGTCACAATCTCCGCAACCCATGTACTTTATAGGCTCTTCAGCGCCTTTCCTCCTTCTCTTCACCTGCACAAGCAAGAAAACACACAAAACAACCAAGAGAGAACAGTTAGATCAGATGACACACTTAAACTAACATAATTAGTGTGTTCCAATAGATGCAAAACAACACAAAAAGAAAGGAAGTAAAAAAAAAGTACAGGCCAGCTAAAAACTTCTGCAATACAATATACAACTAAGACAACAATAGGGGCCTACAAAAGACGTTCGGCTGTGCAGCCTACAATCCCAAAAGAAATGGTCCCAACCTTTTAATTTTTTTAGGAGGTTTACAAAAGGGATTTATGAGATTCAACTATCGAAAATATAAAAATTTTGTAGATCATGCCGAATAAAGCCACTGAAAATATAATGTTATCGCTTGGATCAGAAAAAAAATCCCACAATTTTCAGAAACTCAGCACTAAAATATAGCCATAATTACTCTCCACATGGCAATTCTCACAATCTAATGACAATCCTATAAAGGAAAACATGCAGAATACCGAGGAAGAGGAAGAACTGGGATAAAGGATAGAAAGAAGAAGATGAGTGTGTCATGGAGAACAAAATATAGAACAAACTTAATGTCCTCAGACCAAAAAACAAGGGTAACAGAGAGCATGCAACCCTAATAGAGCTAAGTACCTTCAATCACAAGATAATTTTAAAGAGTGAAAAGATTTAGTCTCCCTTTAGTTCCCATCAATAATTATGATTTTTTAATTCACTTAAGCACAATATGGGGAAAAAATTCAGCATAATTTTTTTACAGTTCACCTTGAGTGTTATAGTACGACCAATCATTGCAGAACTCTGCAAGCGCAAGGAAACTTCGTTGCTCAAGTGAACAAGAAAATCATGGGCCTGCAGAGAAAGACAAACACTTTTTAAAAGATTAGGCAAAAGGCAAGAAGTCATGAAGATGGTACGATTCATAAAATACAGAACAGAAATATAAGTAGAATTAAATGCGCTTACTTCTTTTGTTGCATTAAACCTCACACCCCAATTCACTTCTGCGCCTATAGACTTGACTTCCTGGGTGGAAATTCCAATGAAACAACAAATATCAGCGATGTAAGTGTAGAAAAATGTGCAAATGTAAATTCATTTCTCCTCTTCGTCTGGATTACTGTTTCACGAAAAATGTGCAAATGGAAATTCATTTCTCCGCTTCGTCTGGATTACTGTTTCTCTAGTACTAATAAACTTATTAGTACACGAGATTATTGCCAAAGAACTACTGCCATGAGAAGCAAAAATGAACCTTCCTGTGTTATCCAAATCTGAAAAGCAACAAGTAAAAGATAGGGCACAAAACCTGGTGACTACCAACTTCACGGTTGTCTATTCCCCTAGTATAATTCCACAGCATTTCACCAGTTTTTGAACCAAAATCTTTTTGAAGGATTTCCTGGAAAAGTCAATAATTCTTATCCTTGTGCATCAATTTAATACTATTTTTCTCAATAAGCAATAAAGTGTGTGTGTGTGTATGTGTGTGTCTGTGTATAGTTGTGATAAGATACATATGCATGTAATACTACATTGAAGGCTGGAAATTCTCAAGTTCTGAGTTATAACTGAGTTAAGGCATCTATCATCACATAACTAAAATCAGATCCCATAGTCACCTTAGAAATGGCACGCAGCTGAGCACATGTTTCAATATTTCGAGAAAACAATTTTGATGACAATGAACGACCAATGCCAGGAAGAGATTTGATTGGGAGATTGTTCATATAGTCATCCACCTAAAACAAGTTGACTTAATCAGAAAGACCAAGGACCATGATAAACATTGATCTATTACTCAAGGAAAATAAGCTACATAGACCAGATAAGATAAGAAGATGATCAAAATAAACTAATTCCCACTTGATGACTATTTATTACCAAACTAGACAGTTTTGTTAAGCAGAACAAAAAGATGATGGAATAAACAAAAAAGAAAAAGAAATACCAAGTATTAAAAGTTAGCATTGCTGCTTCCTTTAGATGATTTGACGTAAATGAGAGTTAGAGCACATCACTTGACCAAATAATAAACCCATTCGCAAAGTGAGATAAACCTGAATGACTAAGGGCCTTCAGATAACCATGATGAACAATAGTGAAGAAACCTAGGAATCCTAGGAACTCTCCTTGGAGACTGTAAGTGTAACTGCTAATTTGACATATTTTCTACACAACAGAATCACAAGATGGAAAATAGAATAGATGACAGGATTTTCTAGGACCTTAAATAGTAAATTTGCATTTCAACCAGACTTTTTATGAAAAAAAAAATTTACCAGACCTCATGAGCCGGGATGTAACACAAACCATTTGGCTTGGCCTTTTTTGTGGCTAGTCGAGCAATCAACATATTGCTACCTATACCAGCACTAGCTGTACATCTTGTAGTCCTAAAGATCTCTTCTCTTATTTTTGAAGCAGTATATTGGGGATCATCTCCATCTATCCCTGATAAATCTAAAAATGCTTCATCACAGCTTATAGCCTGTGTTGAAAAACAATTAAATTTAAGGAACTCTCAGCATCTAAGTAGTGTTACCAGAGCATTGGCAACACTCACTCGTATAACAACAGCAAAGAAAGTGATCTAATGGTTAAACAGCTAAACCACTTTCGAAACACATAATTGTATCACAAACAAAAATTTGCAAGCGCAAGTTGTAAAAATTAAAAAATTAATAAAGATTGACATGAAGCACACATAATAATAAAAACAAATAACAAACCTGCACTTTGTTGCAGTACATATGCAGTATTTCATAAAATTGATCAGCAACCTGCACTTCATAACAAGACTGAAAATTATAAGAAATTTGCAAGACACATGGCAACAATTCTTCGCAATATTTTTTCACCTCTTCATATGCTTCAAAGTTATAAGGAACAATGACAAGATTAGAACAAAGACTTTTAGCATCTTTAACGAACATTCCAGCCCTTATACCTACAAGAAATATAGAGACAAGTATTTATCCAGCAAAAAGGAGAAGGAAAGGAAAATTAAGTGAAATGATTGTTCAAAACTAATTTTGTGCAAAAAGCTTACCAAAACCCCTAGCAGAATAATTTGCTGATGAAATTTCTGCTGTTCCATTAGGATTATCTGAGTGACACACAGCAACAGGCGCATTAAGTAACTCTGGGCGGTTTCGAGTGACTACAGACACAAAAAAGGAATCCTGCCAAAAAAATAAGAATGACATATCTGATATCACCTTTGATCTTCTCTATAGAAGCAAAAGAAAACATAAAGGAAATAAAATGCAATAAGAATTTCCAATGATTACCATGTCTATGTGCATTATGTAAGTACTCCGGGGACCTGAATCAGTCCTGTAAGAGCATTTGCTTTCAACTTTTGCGGGAAAATGCTTCCGGTAGCGGTTTCTCCATGTTCCTATAAAATGCAACCTTGATTTCTGCAAGAAGCCAGGCATCACTTAACCAATTAAAGAAGCCAGACATCAATTAATAAATCTCGATAAAGCCACATTCCCTGGATATAAAAAGTAAACCTAGCAATGCATCCATAATAAAATACTGCCACATATACCTTGAAGTAGTTTTCAACAAAGTTATGGTCTCTAGAAATTGAATAAGGGTTACTAGAAGGGCTAAAAGCTTTCACTTCCCCCTCTTCTCCATTGAGCATATTGTCCAGAGAGGAAGGGCTATTTGAAATAGAGCTTTTCTCAGCATTCAACATACTTGCACTCTCACTAGCCTGCTCTTCCTTCTCATGCTGATTAGAAAGCATAACAGCCATTTTCTCTTCATCACTGTCCATACACTCATTCAAGATAAACTCTTCACTGTTGTAAACAGTAGTGCCATCTTCCTTAAGCTTTTTCCTCGTTAGAAAATCTGAAGTCTTCTCAGACCCATCAGAAGTAGAACTTTCACCATCTTCACTAGTGTCTTGAGACTTTGACCCACTTTTCAGTGCATATAGATCTGATAACTTCTGCTGGTTATTAGTTTTACTCGTGATTTGGTTTAGTTGGTAAGGATGCCCTGGTGACAGACACAAATGTGTTCACAACATTCAACATTATACTTGCTAACTGATAAACTGTTGAAAGGCATTCGTAAACCCAAACATGTATTAAAAAGGTATGTGACATTCAAAGGAAACAACTTACAACTCAAAATTCTATTAGCAGCAACACAGTCAAGAATCCAAGCGGGTTCAACAACGGGAAGCCCCCCACTAAATGACCTATATAAGACCACATTAAGAAAGCACACAATTTATTTTGATTGTCTTATTAATTATAGTCAAACTGTGGCAATATACATACAGTCCCAAAAAGGTCAGACCATCAGTAGCACTCATAGCAACACCTCTGACTCACCCAATAATTGCTGTACTACTCATGTTATATTAATTTGCTCCATTAGTTTGTACAAGCATATTTTTCTCATGCATTACTAATATTTTGTACACGTCACGGTACAATATTATCCACAAAAAAGAAATGATTAGCCATTTTTCCTAAAAGCTCAAGCTGGCTAACGAAAGGAAAGAAAACTTTGTCGCTACTACCATTCAATAATATTGTAAAAACAGGGGAATTGGGAATTGTCACGTAACCTCAAATTCTTAAGTTTACTGTCGGGAAGATTACTGCATATAATATGGGTGACCCGATGCCTCGAAAAGTAGTTCTCAAATCTTCCACCGTAATTCAACATGTACCTCTTGAGCTCCTGAAAAATGATTCATCCATCCAACACACATTAACCCACAATTTGCATAAGCATGGCTTTGGCCCGAATAAACTAAGACAAACAAAGTAACGAAACCTGGTTTGAGGGGATGGTGAACCCATCGACAAAGATGGAGATGCCCCGGAAAAGAGAAGATGAAGATGACGCTGGCTGCTCCGAAGTGGAAGAGTCGGCGTCGAACTGATCCCGGAGCTTCCGATTCTTAATTTCCATGTAACTGCAACCCAATCCAAAACAAGGGTGTCAACAAGGTCTCGGCTAAGAAGATATCGAAATCTGTACCAAAATTAGGCGGAGGAGGAGGAGGAGAAACCTGGAGAAGTCGGAGAAGGGAGAAGAGTAGCGAGCGGAGGAGGCGGACTTGGAGCTTGCGCCCCACGCCACGCCCAGGGTCTTCTGGCCGGCCGCCGTCTTCTTCGACGGGGCGGCCGAGCCGCCGTCGTGGCAACGCTTGGTGGCGGCGGAGGAGGTGGCGGAGCGCCGGCGGCCCATCGCCTCTCCGGCGAACTCGCACGATGGAGGGAAAAAGGAAGAGATTGACGAATGTGCCCTTTCGTGCCGAGTCCGATTCGAGTCGTTTTCCCAAACGATCGAACCAAAAAAATAGTAATAAAAACACTTTTTTTAAAATAAATAAATAAATAAACATTTTAAAATCATAGCCTATTTTTAAGGATCATTTTATTAACTCGAAGAAAATAACGTATTTGACAAAAAAAATTTGAAAATAATCAACCTCATTTTAAAAAAGTAGTTATATTTAATATACTTTTATAAAAAAATATTATTAAGTTATTTATTTTAAATATAAATTAAATATGATTAAGAGACTAACAAAGTAATCATGATTATTTTATATCATGTGCTTCTCCATGAACCATCAAAAATTTCCTCCCTATTTATTGAGATAAAAGAAAGAAATATTTATTATTTATTAGTTGAACAGCAAAAAGGTAAGTCACATAAAATAATTATGATTAATTTTAATACAAAATCTGTTATAAATGTATTATTTTTTCTAAATTATATTGTATGTATATTAATTTTAATAAGTAAATTATTTAAAAATTTCATGTTATTTACATATCTTTTACTTAACCAAATGGGGCCATAATACTGTAACGGGAAAATTTTGTATAAATTTATATTTTGACCGATACTCGTATCATTTCAACCATTTTTATAATAATAAAAATTGTAATAAAGTCACGCGTATGTTGCGGCTATTCCCTTTTTAATTATTTCATTTAAACGCATCGAAGTTCAAAGCATGAAAAATGTATTGTAACACTCCAAATTCGGTTCACCCTCATGAATCAAATCGGTATTTACAGGCCCCGGTTAGGTCGGCTAACCCGAACCCAACGCATGCAGATCCAATCTCGGCATCTCAAAATGAGAATACCACTCGTCATGTATGGATGAATGCATAAACTTAAACATGATACTACATAGTTGACATACAACTAATATTTACAACAATACAATTGCAATCAAAATCAGTAAAAATTCTAAAACAAAACGGACAGAATTTCCCCTAAAAATGTAATTAGGGGTCACCCTGTCAAGATGATGTATATATATAAACATATAAACAGATCAACATTTTTAGTCACACAGAATCTAATCTACAGCATTATGAAACTTGGGTCTCCGCCCATCTGTGCAATCTATTTTTATTTCTTTTTTCTTGCCTCACATTCTGTCATCATGTTTATCATTCAATCATGTCATCATGTATCTCATTGCCTCACATGAATGCTAATACAATAAAATCATAGAGGAAACATCAAACCATTCAATCACCCAATATATGTGTGTGTGTGTGCAAAAGACCTCGTTGCTCCTACGTCTACGCTGACACCTCCATCTCATCATGGTTACCTACATATAGTAAAAAAACGCCAGTAACAATCTTTACTGGTCCAGAATATAACTATAACAAGCTGGCTATGAGAGCAAAATCTCATATGAAAATAAAAATCCATATACTCCACGTGAACACTCTGAAGGGCATCTACTGAGGAGCCATTGGGCTGCAGACCCGGTAGCATCCCGAACTATCTGAACTGAACTGCTGCTGATGCCGCTCTCGGTATTTTCTTACTTCATTTTTTGGTCTCAAATCCTAAGCCTTTTCCTTACCTCCATATTTCTCCTAGCCTTGAGCACGAAGGCCGAGTACTCTCAGGCAGTCGCCATCAGTACCCTTTGAACCACAAGTAATGACATGTGTTGTACTAAACAGTACCTGTAAACCTCCACGTTC
>JAVDBV010069408.1:0-18884 GCA_032619315.1 Piper longum
GTACAAGTGGGCCATCATGCCACCCGGGCCCACTGCTTGTAGTGGCCCATCTGGCCCACACCCGCTCGGTCTTGGCGAGGAGTCGCCATCTTCGGAGGCTTGGTCGGCGATGGAGTGGGGCCCACATGGTTGACAGCGACAGTTGGGGAGACCATGTTTTTTAGTCAGACCCAACAAACCGCCGGTTCCCGCCCATTCTGACAGCGGGCCCCGCATTGGAATTTGTCGGCATTGGATTAAAGACCTAAAGAACAAATAAACAGCATGGGATTAGAGGTAACTAGTGTTGGAGCTAGTAATTAAGAGTTGGCACCTTACGTCATGGTACACGTACAGATATTTACTCCGTTGATTTTAAAAAAATATTTGTTCATGATAAATTAATAATTGATTTGTGGAATATTAGATTATAATTTTTATACAGCAAAAGTAATCGGGGAAGAATTTGGTTTTGGTCATCTATGACTACATGTGTATATGGACAACCGAAATTAATTCTACAATTTTTTTTTAAAATTTAAATGAGAAGTTGAGGTATTATGGATTGACGAAATGGGTAACACTTCCTAAGGTCACAATAATCTACCCTTTTTCTTTTTATGTATATTATGTTTATTTGTATAACACTTTTGTATTATACATAGATCTTTGAGGTTTACGTGTATTTTAAATGGTTAAATAGCTCTCCTATAAGATACATGGCACTAGGAAATATTAACATCTATATATTGATTTTTAATTTGATCCTCGCCCTTAGCAAATTGATTACAAACAATGACTTTCTCAAGAAAAGCCAAAGATAATATTGGCTTTCTCTTCTTAGCAAATAAACTTAAAACATTATCCTCAAATTGACCGTTAATTTTAGTTTTGGCTCCAATATTATTCCACTAGTGGTTACTAAGTATTCTCCTCATTGCTAAAGGTAAAATGATTAGGAATTAAAGTGCTCAAGGAGAATATTCAATATTTATTTTAGCCATATAAACTAGGTGCTTTGATGGATTGTTAAAAAAAAACCCAATCAAATACAAAAGCAAATATTAAGACAATTAATATGAGAGAACTGTAGTAAAGAGTACCCAAGGAATGAAACAGATACAAACATTTTCAATTTTTTATTGAAATATATACAAGCTAAATCATAAGCATGAAATATAAGCACCTAAAAGTTCATTTACTCCAGTTCACATTCCTCCTTTTCTTCATCGTCAAAGAAGAAATGATTAATTTTCTTTCTTCATATCTTTCATTTTTTTCTTCTTTTATTTTTTATTGAATCAGTGAACTTGAAGTAATAACCATATATATATGACAGTAGCGAGGAAGGATATATATAAAAGAGAAGAGAACGGGGTCAGGAGAAGGAATTGAGTGGTTGGCCCGTTACCGTTGAGGGAATATCATCCCCACTGTCACCGAAGCAGCCAGCTCCTACCAGACTGCGCTCCGGAGACGGTCTGCCGCCGTCCTTTTCAGTGACTGGTGGTGATCTTTGCGGTTGATAATCATTCCCCCTACATCACACACACACATACTCTCTCTCTCTCTCTCTCCAGAAGGCCTTGTGGGTGGCAGCTCTTTTTGGTGTGTGCATCAAAATCTTCCTTTCTTTCTGTGCCGGAAGCTTTGCCCGCAATCAATCAATTGGTAAGGGAAGTGATGTTGATGGAGACGGAGATGGGTGAATAACAGGAGCCGCTCTGCATTTTTGCTCTATTCAATCAAAACCCATCCTCCCTTCATCATCTCTTTTAATACCCATTTGCCATCTTGACGCCTAGCTCTCACCTTTTTCATTGATCCCCTCTCCTCTCTTTGGTTCGATTTTCATACACTTGCTAGGGTGTCTGTCTTTCACGACTGGCTACGGTTTACTTGTATATGTTTGCTTTTCTAAGATAAATATATATCATGTTTGTTGATGGTCTTCATGGTTTTGATATTGGCATTCTTTGTTGGTGATATGTAGGGAGAAGGCGAGGAAAATTGGTGAAGTGAAGCTGATCCGAGGTATTAATCGATCTTTCAATATATCAGCTGTTGGTGTGAAGCTTTTTCTTTATTCTTACTGTGAGATATATCATCATCCTCATCTTATATGATCAAGATATCATTCCATGTTACGATCGATCGGCGTTCCTATTGGTTTTGTGTCTGGCCATCTTCGAATTGGTATTTTCATTGCTAAAATCTTGTTTCTTGTAGATAAAAGATCGTAGGGTACGAGATAGCCAAAATGTTTTGCTTTATCAATCTGATCAGCTGATCTTTTTGGCTCCTATCATCAAATAAAGATAATGGGCTATTTCTTTGTGCAAAAAAATATTTTGAGAAAATTAGGCTTAATAATATTTGTATAACTAATTAAAAGTCTGCAAGGTAACCGATCCGTACATATATTGATATATATGAAGGATCTTTATATATATATTTAAGCAAGGAATAGTTGCTGAGAGGAGTACTTATTAATATTTTTAATTATTATTTTTTCAATTAATTTCTAAGTACATATATATCTTTCTAATCGCACCTTCAATTTCCCCTAAAATTAATCATATATTAGTTTTAGCAACATAAAATATCAAACATTTTCATCTAAAACATACAATGACACACCTACTGTTTGATTTTGAGCCCGAAAGTACACTAACAGTACTGTTTGAAAGGGAAAATATGTCTCCTAGGTTTTTTGTGTAAATAAATTCATAAGTCTTCATAGATATATGACATTTTTATTTCCTGTCTGCTAGTTAATAGCTAACTAATAAGCAATGTTACAATGCATGTACTTACCAAGTGGTCGGGTGACAAATATAATGATTGATGGTTGTTATAGGAGGGTTCATACTGTAACTTTCTTACTCATGGCTGTCTTAAGATAGGCAACAATAGTTGAAATAGAAGCACGCGCATAATATAATATACTTGAAGCGTGGACTACCATTTTGATCAGATCAGTTGTAATTAGTGAAAATTAATCAATCAGTAATTAAATTCCATGTATTAATGTAGAGTATCAGATGCATATATATTTACGGATACTGATATAGGTTACTCGAAGCTTTGGAGACAATGTGTGGAGTACATAATTTGCTAGTTATGATGATGCTGGAGAGAAGGCAGACTTACATTAAAATTGTGATTCATAGTAAAAAAATGCATTTTATTGCATGGACAATTACTATACAGAGTTGCAATTTTTGGTCTTTGAAGCCAAATTAAACCACTTACATGTTTTAAGGAAAATGCTATTTTGTAATTTAATAGTATGGAAGTATTTTTTTTTGTCTCTCAACAGGAAAGAAATTTCCAGAAATTTCGTGGTTGATGGACCGGTACAAAATATGTATATTAACTTTATATAAGCGTTTTTTTAAAATAAAAAATTGACCAATTGGTTAGTTATTATACGTATTGAATCATACGTATAATTTATAGAACAAATACAAGCATTTTTTTAGGTCAAAATTATTCTCTGATACGACTCCTTGTCCAGACGTGGTCAATCTCCACCCTTTAAAATTTCTTTTGGAAGGACCTAAAAAACGTAGAGTTCCAGCTTTTAGGGCTCGGTGAACGAGGAATGAAATTCTAAAAGAAACATTAACAAAATCAAGTTTTTTTTAATTAAATATGATTATAACTATCATTTTTAGCAATTCCATATCTTGAAAGATGTGTGCGTAGTTATCTCATGATAATCTTCATTTGTTCTTGTAATACGTTGGTGTGCATGGCTTCGAATAAGCTCAGAACTGACTCAACTTAACCCGGATCAGCATTCCGAGATAACAGATGATCTAATACTAAGGAAGTAGTTTAGTCTGGATTTTATTTGATTTGTGCTGCCTATAAATTAAGCAAGCTAATATAATTGAAACTTTTAACGAGTTGCAGGTAATATATATAAAAGATGAACATATCACAAGTTCCACCGGGTTTTAGGTTTCACCCGACTGATGAAGAACTTGTTGATTATTACTTGAGGAAAAAGGTGGCCTCCCGAAGGATTGATCTTGACGTCATCAAAGAGATTGACCTTTATAAGATTGAGCCTTGGGACCTGCAAGGTGAGGACACGACATGAAAATTTGTATTACATTTCCTCACGATCTGTTGATCATCATTCTTTAAAATTCAACACTAACATTTAACTCTTTAGCAGAAAAATGCAGTATAGGAACAGATCAAGAACAAAATGAGTGGTACTTCTTTAGCCACAAGGACAAGAAATATCCCACCGGAACACGCACTAATAGAGCAACCACTGCTGGGTTTTGGAAGGCTACTGGAAGAGATAAGGCTATTTACTCTAAGCACAATTTGATTGGAATGAGGAAGACATTGGTGTTTTATAAAGGTCGCGCTCCAAATGGGCAGAAATCAGATTGGATCATGCATGAGTATCGACTTGAAACTAGTGAAAGTGGCACCCCTCAGGCAAGCTAATTAGCATTTAGCACTCTTTCATACAAGGCAATGATAATCACTCGTTATATATTCATGCAAGGTTGTTCATTGTAAGTATTACATTCCATTATATTAGTTTAGTATAGCTTAGAGTCACTTTGTGATCGATAATTGCCTTCTTTGCATTATTAATCTTTTTTTGTGCAAATTATAACTACTTTTGAAATTAAAGAGAAACGATGAACCTCAACATGGTTATCGTCATACACGTATTAAAGCATATTATTTGTTGCTTGTGACTGCATGTATCATATCATGTTTTAGAACTGTATATTGACTTGGCCATAGCATATGTTTTTGATGAATCAAGATTTTATATTGTAATTGCATGTTCTTGTTTCATTTGATGACATGATAATGTATATTCGACGTATATATTATCTAGTACCTTTTACAAATACCCAGGTCAAGTTTGAACGCTAATAAAAATGTCTATCATATATTTTTGTCTTCCTATTTAACCCAAAAAATCGTCCCATATTATAATTCTTATATTAACTTATTTACTTGGTGATTTCAGGAGGAAGGTTGGGTGGTTTGCAGGGCGTTCAAAAAGCGAATGGCTGTAGTTCACAAAGTGACCGAGCATGGATCACCTTGTTGGTACAGCGATCAAGTTTCCTTCATGCCTGATATGGACTCCACAAAAAGAACATCAACTCTTCAACCTCATAATTTTGACGCTGTTTATGCCCATTATAATTCTTCTTCCAATTCCTGTAAACAAGAACTCGAGACACAAATCTACCAAATGCCCCATGAGCTTCTTCTCCATCTACCCCATTTAGAAAGCCCAAAACTTCCAACTTCCTCCAACACCATTTGTAACTCCATCAGTGTTTTCAATGCTTCTTATGGCCATCATGATAATAATGCTGATGATAGGTCTTTCTTAGCCGGCACTCCTCTTGCTCCAGATGAACATGTACAGCAAGAGCACCAAACCCAGATGAACTCCATCTATGAAGTAAACAATGACAACTTCTATGGAAGCAATAGTGAGCAAGTTGCCGATGATCAGGTGACCGATTGGAGGGTTCTTCACAAGTACGTTGCTTCTCAACTTAGCCCTGGAGATGCTCCTAAAGAAACCTTTTACTCAGATGGAGCAAAAAGTAGTTCACAAGTAAGTATTGATCATTTCAACCTACTCATTCGACATGATAAAGGGTTGACGATCTCGGATTATCCTGCACCAAGCACGTCTAGCCCGGAAAGCCAATGTGTTCTATGGAAATGAAGGTCACGACAAGGCTTCTCTCTCTATGTATATTCTACATGAATTGCCTCTCAATATATATACAGTGATAAGAAGAAGAAGAAGAAGAAGAAGAAGAAGAAGAAGAAGAAGAAGAAGGAGAAAAAGAAGAGGAATCTGGTGTTATATATAGTTTTGATTCTTGTACAGAATAAAGAAACATGACGGTGGTGTAATACCTGGTAATTCTGGGCACGTCTGACATATTACGGGGTGTTACACATGAAATTCTATATATCCTTGATTGTAATATTAGGCAGTGCTACTTTGTTGAAGGTTGGAAAGCTGGTACAACGAGAGGTTGCTGCATTGTATATGCAGGAGAGAGCTAGCAGTGCCATGGCTAATGGCCATTTGGATGCATATGCACTGCGTGCATGGTCCGTTGCTCAACCAGCTATACAAAGTTGCTATGCTGTCATATTGACTACTTGTGCCTAACTTATGGATGTTTGTGTGATAAGTGAACAAAGTCGTACTAGTTTAATTACACAGATTATATGTAAACTGTGATTTGTTGTTTTACTATCATCAAAGTATTGTTGCAACAAGTAATGTGATTATTATTTAATCTTCCTTTTCTATATGTTTGCATAGCTTTTTAACAAGTAGAAAAAAACTATAACTAGGCCAGAGCAATTAATCAAAAGTTGCTAATTAATACACATGTTCAACCTTGAAATATACTTTATCGCTTAGGTACGTATTCCATCAACATTTAGAAGTTTAAGAAAGGAAAGAGTACGTATTTCTTGAGAGACCTTAATGATTCCGAACATAATTTAAGCAAGCCTGTGAGAAGGTAATTAATCAATAAAAGAAAGTAAAAGGAGACGAAACTTAACTAATATTGTACGTATATATATTCATAGACACGAGTCCTAATTAATCTCAGATTAATGCAGACTTCTTCTTTAGAATGCTGAGGATTCGTACAATTGAAATACATAATCTGGCCCACTGAGAGATGAATATGTGATGGTTGCGACATAAGAAAGACATAATATGTTTGAAGATTGTATAATATAAAAGTAACATTTAGACGCTGCTGGTGTATAATATGCACAACCAAAAATTATATATGAAACTAAGTGTTTGTCATTATTTAGGTTAGAACCGCTAAAATATGCCTAAAAACTTGCTGATGGAGTACATAAATAAAACTAACATATTAGACTCGATTGAACTCCATAAAGACTAATTGTCAATTCGGTGAAAGACTAAAAACATCTTCGGACTAGAGCAAGTCATGCAAATGATAGGGAATAAAGAGATATTTCGCTGTTATGAGGACGCAATCTTCATTGTATGAACTTATCCTTAACAAAGGTCATGAATTTGTGAAGAAAAAGAACAAAGAACAAAGAACTTGTGCAATCCTTTGATGGGTTCACCAAGTAAAAGTTAATTTTGAGGCTACTTGTTCTACCATGCAAAACTAGCGCTAATATATAAAACAAAAACTAAAAACGCAGACTCGGCTATCCTGCATGCTGCGGCAAACTTACATTCTGGTTTATAGAGTGAACGCGTCAATCACCTCCACAAAAGACACAAGGATTAAGCAAGCAGTTCCCATGAGGTATAAGGCTGTAAGCGATCTACTCTGTGACAAATGAAATGAACAAGGTCAGGGAACAATAGTAACTGCTTCTTGGAGGCGACCAGGTGTGGCCAATAAGTTTCCAAAAACTAGGGCTTTATCCACATTTATGAAAGATTGAGCTAGCTAGCATGCACCTTCTACCATATCTCTGTTCACATTTAAAGTGTTATTGGGATGTCAAGCAAAAGCATGCATCTGTAACTTGCAAGCATTGAAAGTTAGAAACGTACATTCCAAGGACAAACTCATTTGGCGTGGCGCCATTGACTAATAATACTGCCCCCTTTTTTGTAGATAGAGATTGGCATAGATGGTCACAACAGTTTTCACCTAGGAATCCGAAGCCAAAAGTTAGCAGGCTTTGGAAAGATCAATTAGTGGTTTCTCTGCAAATGGGAAGATGGACCCCTAGTCTCCAGACCAATCGTTCTTATCATCTGAATAATTAGGTTTGCTAATGTTGTTTGCAATAGAAGATAACATCATTGAGTGTCATGTGAGATGAATCATACATTTCAAGTCAAGACATATCCGACAAACTCATTAGATGTGTTAGTCTCAATTTCTTGTATTCTTACGAGCTCTACTTCTCAACTAGCATTGATGTTGTACTCATCACTACGATCTGGTTTTCTAAACCGTATACCGTATAAATCATGTCAAAAGTAGACGTACATCATGCGTGAACATCGAAATGAAGTCATATGATTTTATACATATTGTTATACGCTTGGAAAGAGCCTCCTCTCCTTTTCCAAAGAAATGGGAATATGAAAAGACTTCCAATTATAAGGAAGCAATTGAGGGGTCTTGAATGTCTCTTCTCATTTTTAAAATCTGATTCTACTTAATGACACATTGATCCAACTAGCTAGCCCTAAATATTTATGTTACCCATCTATATCTATATTTATATTTATCTATTTATACTAGATATAATAAGAGAACGATTTTTGACAATTATTAAATTAACCAGAGATAAGCAAATGTAAACTTTTGATTGGTTGAATTGGCTCATTAAATATTCTAACGCATAACCAATATATATCATATATTAAATCGGTCAGGCGGAACAGGTCCAATCAGACCTCCCCTGCTCTAGTTTGCACTCCCTAGTCCAGTTTGGCCGAGTCCTCCATCAGTCGAATGATGGCCATGCTAACGGCCGTCACCGTTATTGTCGTTGTTGGTGCCAACATATACCTAATTATTTAGTTTGATGTCATTTCATAATTTATGATATTGGAATGTGAATTAAGATAAAGATTGATGCTTTAGAGAATTTGAGGATGAGATTATAGATGCAAACTGAATTGAATAAGTTTAACATATTGTTGATGATAAATAGTTGATAACGCCGTGAATGGAGGGTAATTTGAAACCCTAAATGCTTGTGATTAGGGTGTTGATTGTTGATAATATAGATGATAGAATTGAATAATTGTGTGAGAAGTACCTCCCATGATTAAGAAGAATGTGATGTGGATGATTGTTGAGAAGTATTGGTTGGATGATTTGAATGTAGATTAATGTTAGTACCTGAAATTAATTAGGGCTATGAGATTGTCATAAATAGATATAAATAGAATGTCTATTGAGTTAGTACCGGGTGATTTGTTGTGAACAACTAAGTTAAATACTTGTTGAGCAATGGAAATACTGGTAGTGTCGTAATTACAATAATGTTGGATGCCTAGTTGGAATTTTGATGTGATGCTTATTTCATAGTTCATATGATTGAATGATGAGTAGATACATTTAGTTGTAATATTCATGCATCATATTGAGTGTTAGTATTTAGTTGTGATGTATATGTATACAGTAGTCGCCTACGCACATGGCCTCCCTTGGAGCTTCTACCAGGTCTTATTGTAACTCATTCCCTACTTTTCATTTTACTCTATTATGGGTTGCTTTATTGCTACTGGACGAGTTAAATGGTGTTTTATTAGATCCCACTTAACATGGGTTATTTATATGACTGTTTTCTCGATTAATAACCCTTAAAGATGAGATCCTTCGAGTCTGTTTTTGAAAATAAAATCTATATTAAGTTGCCATGGGGCCTATTATATAAACATCTTCTCATGCCTATATATAATTTTATCAAGTTTTCAATGAGATGATATATGGTGAAACTGACTCACATATACCATAAGCGGGTACACGTACTAGTGCTAGTTGTTCCATTTCCAAGAGATCTCGATAACTCAATGTTTTGAGTTTCTTCACACCCTGAGAAACATGGATATTTATGGGTATTGTTTACTGTGTGTTCAGACATATGGTTAAAAGGGTACTGAAGGCCGTGCCTGAGAGTACTTGGCCTTCGTGCTCGGGGCAATGAGATATGTGGAGGAAATGAGAAAGTTTAAGATATGCTAGTAGTCCTAAGGGACAAAAAAAAAATGAAAAAATACTGAGAGAGGTATTAGTAGACTATTTACTTCAGGATGTTGTTAGGTCTGCATCATGATGGCTTCTCAATAGATGCCCTTCATTGAGTTTAGTAGAAGTTATATATGGTTTTCTTCAAAATGGGAGTCAACTCTCATTTATTAGTTTATTATTGTTATTTTTGAACCAGTAATACTCATTAATGATGGTTTTTATTATATATACAAGTAAGGAGCACGAGTCTGATATGCCAGCATAGATAAAGGAGGAGTGACATCTTGTGCACAAACACAAACCTGACACGCTATGTTAGATTGTTATGTTTTGAATATGATGTTTTAGTGTCTAGTATGATATTTCATGATAAAATGATAGTCATAATATTTTGAAATTGATATAGCCATTGAACATGAGGTGACATATACGATAAAAATGCTAGATGCAATAAACAGATGGGTCAAGACTCAATTCATATTTTGTAATTTTGTTATTATGGAAACTATGATGTGCTGGAAATGAAGATTCTGTCTTATTTGGTAATATATAAATATATATATATAATGCTATTTTGATAGGTTGGCCCCTTGTTACATTTTTAGGAAAAACTATATTCATTTTAAATTTAGAAATTTTGTCATGATTATTTTTTAGTGTAAATTATTCATCATGACATTCATGTAGTATTATGTTAAGTTCCTTATATCTCAAACATGCATAACGATAATTATCTTACATTTTAATATGTCAAAAGTAGATCCATTTGGGTTAAATTCAGGTTAGTCAACTAAATCCAGTGACCTGTAATAGTCCGGTTCAGTTCGCAAGTGAGCTAAATTTAGAATGTTATAGTTTCTATCATTTTAATTTAAGTATAATCATTTTGTTCATTTTTTTATATAAATAGAAAATGAAAGATGAATTTTATTCTTAAAAGTGAAAGATGCATCTTTTATTAATTTATTATTTCTATCATTTAAGCACAATTCAATGAAATAATAATTTTGTCCTCACAAGTTTGTTTTACAAATATATAAATTTCGTTTTGATTTTTATAAAACTGAAATAATATATATATATATATATATATATATATATATTTGAGCTGTTATTAGAAAAATTACCAAAAGTGAAAAGTAATAAATTAAAAAAGTTAAAAACAAAACAAAATGGTTGACAACCTTCACATTATATAAAGAGGAAACTAAACAACTATTAAAACCTACAACTACCCATGCAAATCTAAAATAGCATAAAATAATATAAAAATTTTAAATTAAAAGTGCTCTAACTAATAAAAAATTGATTAAAATCATCAAATAATATATTGTTATTTTCTTTCTAATTAATTATTATTTTTTTACTACTTTAACAAATAATTACAATTCTTTTTATACCATATTTAGAATTCTTTCATAAAGAGAGTTTATAAATAATGTTTCTACTCCAAGTAATTATTATTTTTAGTGCATTTATTTCAAGTTATATATTGTTAAATTTTTAAAAGAATTATCATTCATATATAGATATTAGAATAGCTCTCTTCGAGCAATTTATACATTGTACATTTCTGAAATAATTGTAAATAATAAATTTATTATTTTTAAAATTTATGATCATTATAAAATAATTGGTTTATTTATTTTAATTTATATGTAAATATAAAACCATTCATTGTACTTTAAAAAATATATTACAATGAAAATATGAACATAAAATAATAAATTATAGCAATTATAATAATTGTTCCATGCAACAAATAATAATTAAAAATAAGATTATACTTCTTCATAATTTAAAAAATGTACAGAACAAATTATTCTCGAGTAGGATTATAGTTTAAGTTGATTTAAACTTTTTACGTAAATATCATAGGAATCATAATGAATTCATATAATATTTTCAACATGTATGTGATTTCTAACTAAAAATATTAGAATGGGAATTCGCCTACGACTATAGTTAATTAGAATAAAATAACTTATACTTAATATTTTAAAAAAAATCCTTCTATAAATAAATTACGATATAGTTTTTAGTAAGTTTATAGCTGAACCTCAATCTTATTTTATAAATCCTTTACAAATCTTAAAAAAAAAGGAAATTGAAGTTCGTTTTAATTTTTAAAATATAAATAAAATTCGAACAAAGTAAATAATTTGTGTATTGCAAATGTAAATTTTAGTCAAATGTATGAATATTTATAATTAGAATATGATAATTATTAAAAGTACAAAATGATAAAAATATAACACACCGTGCAATGCAAAAATATTTTAATAAAAAATTAAGTAGTTAGAAAAATAGAAAAAAATAATAATTATTTTTAAAATATAATCAATATTTAAAAATGAAAAATTTATGTAATCCCGCCCAAGGCGCAGGTGTACACCTTGTGCATGTATAATCATTAGTCCTATTCTTCTTACTGGACTAGCTACGTTAAAAATCCAGCTCATGGTACTCACTTACTATACGATCTATAAGAACTAGCTGGTACAGTAAGAGTAGTATATAGAAGTAAAATGTCGTGTTAAATTAAAACCTGTAGGAGATCGTGAACAAGTTGCATAATAGGAATAGGATTTTGAGAGGTAAAAGAGGGGCGCTTCTCTATTGCATGGAAAGGGGGAGGGCACCCACAAGGGGGACAAAACTTGACATTCACTGAAACGCTGTTTTGGGGTCTGTAGGACCAATCTGATGATCAAGTAGGGAAGATAAGATTGCCAGATCCAAAGGATATACGGGCAAGAGAAAACTTCTACTTCTCCTCATTGCACCAGCAGTTTGGCCTGTTCCCACCAATCAACATGGCGGCTTTTCTATGGACACAAGTTCTGCTTCTGATCCTTGATCTTCACGAAGCTGTTAAAAGATAGTATAAGACAATCAATGTTGATGGGTGGGGATGCATTCGAATGAAGCTACAGTGAATTATTCATTTTCACGTTGCGCGTGCATGCTTTATAGTGCACGCCGGCTCATCTGTCTGTTCAATATCCTTAGAAATGGCTCGGCCGCAATTGCTCTTAGTGTTTACATGAGGCTCCCAAGCCTCGTTCCAATGAATCCAAATATCTTCCCACGTTTGATATTACATTAATGTAGCCACCGATAAGATTTTGGCAATTTTTTTTTTTAAAGTTCCCTAAAAACTACCGAGAAGATGTGAGTTTAACCGTATGGGTGGGGCGCTTTGGCCACAGAAATCTTAATTGCCAGAGGAGATTTTGGTTCTGTTACGATATGCGATGTAGTTTTAGAGTACTCCTAATATATATGGGGAGAATCTTAAATCCATGTTTATTTTTTATTAAGATAAACTTAAAAAGAATCCTTGTTGAATAAGAATGTATAGGTTAAAGATCCTTATTTGGGTAGGAGTCTTCTATTGTTTATCTATAAACAAGCCCACAAGTCTGTACATGAGTTTTTTACACGTATAATTGAGAGGGTTTAGGTTCTCTCTTACTGTGTTTTGTGATGGGGATTCTCAAGATTTAGATTTTGGAGAACTTATTTCTCTTCTAGTGATTGAAATTAGACTAACGTGCGAAATAGCTGCATTTAATAACATCGATGAAATTCTACCTACACAATATATGTTTGGGAGAGATTTCTGTTTAGAAGCTCTACTTTCATGGGCGGATGCTTTTTAAAGTCATAATATATTTGGAGGGAAAAATATCGTTTGTTTTGGTATAGATTAAAAACTCAGAATTTGAATTTAACTTGGCATGTCATGTAGTGGAGTCGACTAGGAATTATTTATATTAAATTTTTAATTGAGTAAATAAAATGCTAAAACAAATTAGTATATATTAATATATTGATACTTAAAATTGATAAATATATGATTTACATTAATTAAAAATATTGATTTAACTAAGCTAAAATAAAAATAATATGTTTTTGTAGCATTTATGATATGAATCAAAAGTAAATTAAAAAATCAGTTAGTAAGGATTCATTCATAAAGTTTGATTCGGCAAGCCATGAAATCAAGTCGACTCAGTAAAATTTTAGAATTAAAAAGAGTTTAAAACTATGGTACTGACTTATGGCCTCTCAAATTCTTCCATCAACGTTGGTGGCCTTTTCGTTGTCCGAAGTGTAGACTCTTGAGCCCAAGTGAAATAGTACTTAATCAAATTTGAAAATTTATAAGCTTATTAAATAGTTAATATAAGTTGAAGATTTATGAATATACACCATAAGTAATTAGAAATCTTAGATCTATAACAAAAGTGACTGATATTGCAATTCATGCAAACAAGTAAATGATGTGAATAAAGGAAAATTATAAATGTGAATGATAAAATTAATAGATGAAAACTCTCACAAAAAAACCTAATTTTGGCAAAGATGAAGTCTTATCAACTCATATTAGTAAATGATAAACCAAAACTTGCCTTCTGAAAAGTAGACGATTCAAATAATTAAAACATAACAATTTAAAATAATATATTAAAATATTAAATTATTTCTTTTGATTAATTAGAGTTCATTTGGTCATCTGAAGTCATCTATGCCTAGTTTTTATCATCCGAAATCGTCACTGATTTGGTCATTATTAACCCTTAAAGATCCCAAATTTGTTTAAGCGGGCTCGAAATCCATGGGCTTGCAGGTTTCGTACGTCGAGATGGGCCTTTGACGCAAGTGGTTGTGCGCCGCGACTGCGCTTAAGTCAAACATTTTATATGGGTCATATAAATTAACATGTGACCAAACTCATATAGAAATTCATAAGTGGGACCAGGGACACGTGGATCCTGCTTTACCATCCCATAAAATTTTAACTTGAAACCTCATGGCTTGCCCTTACTTATACGGCAAAACCTTCAAAATTGTGATAGGCTGTTCGAATGAAAGCTCGATTATTCTCCGCTCGTCACACTAATCAATTCGAAAACAAAGTGACTCGAAATTACTTACGTGAGATGAGATGGGTACATGCTCGAATCGGCTCAATTTGAAGTTTGATATTTTATATAAAAATAAAATTTTGAAACATATATATATATATATATAATTTACTTCTCGAAATTTAATTAGCTTGTAAAAGAGCATTATACAATAATAATCTTAAATAAAAACACACATAGTTATATTATTATTATATATATATATTGTGTTAATTAGATATTTCTTAGTTTAAAATTTACTTTTTTTGTGACTTGCAAAAAAATATTGATTATTTCAAATCAGGCTAGATCAAGCTTAATTCAAACTTGGATCAATTCAAATACTAATTGATTCGATTCGTAGAGGTGAGTTCGAGGAAAAAAACAAGAACGCAAAGAGTGGGATAACTTTGATGCTTGGTGTAAGGAAGTACTAACCGGCCCTGTGTGGGATCAGCTTGAGTTCTACACCTCCCTACAGATCATCTGCAACCTATTGTTCCTACCTTACTGCCCTTCCTTACGCCTAGAGTTACCCTATGTTTGTTTCCAGCATCACGCGGCGGGCAATTTCTGATCTTCAAACCCAAAACCCACCTCCCCTCTGAAACTAGCATTTAACAACAGTCTCGTACATATACGGCGGAAAGATGCCGCACTATATTGCTCACACACACACATACACATCGTCATGCCTTACATTTTTTTTTACTACCATCATAGTAACACTATTAATTATCGCAATCTCAACGTATAACATATAAAACATGATTGATAGCTTGATTGGCTATGGACCTTGGTTTAGGTCTTGTATACTACATAGATCATCGATAGTAACCTGTATCTAACTCATAATGGTGCATTTCAGGAGAGGCAAAAGATAGAGAGCAAAGAGCTAGGAAGAGACGTATATATATAACCGGTCGAGTACAAGAGAAATTCCCTCGGACCCACAACCTCTTCAACTCCGGTAAATCCCCAAAATTCTTGTGATCCCAACCACTGTCCTGACTCCTGACCATTTGTCATCTACCATGTATATATCTGTATGATGAGCTTGATCATCAGCTAGCGCAGCAAGTGAAGAGAAGGCAGTCTATGTTTATCAGCAATGGTACTAATCTCTTGTCTAGTGGAAGGGGCCCGGTATTTTAAAGAGACAGACCACATTGAATGTGGGTTTTTGTTGGTTAGCATAGATCGGAGCCCCACTGTACCAAGTGAAGGACTCAGAAACAGAGCCATGGCTCCTCTCCACCCATCCTTCACAGCCTTTCTGCAAAAGTCAATCAATCCCTCAGAGGTCACGCATGCATGCCGTTTTGCATGAGAGCCTTGCACAGCGTACGCCAACGTTTGGGTTCGTTTATCTCTGCCCATTGCATCAAACAAGACAAAGGGTGGGTGGCTAGGTAGCTCCCTCCTCAATTCATTGTATTTTCGAGATCTTTTTTTTTAATTTATTTTTTTGACTTTTCTAAATTTTATATGAGAATGGTATGTCTGGAAATTGATGGGGTTTGGCAAAAGAATGAAAAGTGTTGGAATTCGGTATTTTTGTTTGTTTGTTCAACCTCCTCATTGTTAGTTTAGGTGAGGAGTGATTGTTGACTTTTAGACAATATGGATAGATTGGCATTTGGGAAAGCTCAAGTGATTGCACAATGCACATAGCATGGAGCCATTGAACTGCACTGTTGTTAGGTTAAGAGGCCTCGAGTAATTATGCAAGCAAAAAATTTCTATTTCTCCGACCTCTTACAAAAGAAACACTTAGAGGGCATCAACATCTATCGGGCTTCTAAAGAATGGAATAATCAATTCATGGATAATATCTGAATATTGGGTTGTAAGGGTTATTAATTTGGATGTTTTAGCCCACCAACATAATCAGCTAATTGATTGCCATTTGTTCAATAAATAAATACTACAAGAAAATAAAACTTCTATGATGATAAAAAACCTTGCCATATGATCTGAAAAAAATTCTTTGTAATTTAGACATTTGCTAAGATTATTTGTTCAGCACATAGAATACTAATTACTAATTTCCACCAGGCCACATGATCAACGAAGTAGAAAATACTTTCCATCTTGGCATATTCTACACCACTAATCAACCGTAGCCAGCTGTGGCATGATGGAAAATGTTCACTAATGTTAATAAGCATGAAAATGTAATTAGCAAATATTTGAGGAAACATCTCCACATATATATCATCTGTTTACGGCCAACCATACAGAAAATACAAGTGTTGATAAGTATGGATAACCCTGAATAAATGCAATTTTTTTGGCTAGTAAACGTGAAGCTTCGGTGATAAATTTTCCGTCACGAAGGCCCGGCTATTCTTAGAGTTGGTGGATAGATGGTGCTCGCTTTTTGTGTTTAGCAAGTGCAAAGTTATAAATTTTTTTTGTTTGGAACATCTGAGATACCAAATGCTACATATGACTCCCTTTTTCCGGTGGCCTTAATTCTAATGTTCACTCTTTACACCTCCAAAATTATATGTTTTATGTGATGAACAGCCGGGTAGCGCTTCAATGTTACACCTCTTGCGTTATAATACTTGGCTATTATAATACTCTTAAAACATTTAAGAATTTCATTTAATTTGGTGAGCCAGAATATACTTATTTATTAAACTTCTTTAGAAAATATCAATAGTCTAAACTAATACTCGACGTGTGGAGATTTGAATACGAGTAATAAAAAAATTCAACATTATTATGCAAATTAAAGAAGTTGATAAAAAAAAGGGGCCCTATATTATATTTTATATTCCAGTTAGTTTGTTACTAGAATGTTCAGTTGGTTAAGGGGAGATTGAGCCCCCCTGGCTATATAATGTGATGCCATGCATATCCCTAGTCAAACATGCAAGGTGTTAATTATATATCAGAGTTGGACTTTTGACAAATATTTAATAATGGTTTTTAAGAGATTTTGGTATTTCAAATTAAATGAAACTAAATTATATGATTGCCAATTATTTAACGTTATTTACAAAATTTTATACAAAAAGCTGAATTTTATTTTCCAAGCAAAAAAGTTGAAAACTTTGAAGCAAAGCTGGGGGATTTTTTTGAGTCGAAAACAGATTTTTTAAACTATTTGAATATATACACACACATAGTTTCGAGATGACACTAGGCTATATAAGTTCCTTATTAGAAACCACTTCATAATATTCTTTGGGAACATGTAGGACAAAAACATATACTTTTCAAAGTTTTACTAGATGAAACTTTGCCAAAAAAAAATGAAGAGTATTATATGTTGACAAGAAAATCTCTGATATTGAGAAAAACAAATGCAAAATACACAAACTCTCTTTTTCTTCTCCAAACGACCTCTCCACACTCAATTCTGAATTCTTACAATGTAGAAGCTTTTCTTCTTGTTTTTCTCTCTTATTTTTCCTTGTGTATAACACACAATGAGAGGGGGTATTTATACTAACTCAAGATCAATACAAACTACAAAAACACACCTAATACATATCTAACATTGACTTCTACATTCAACAAAAACCACACCTAACATATACCTAACATTGACTTCTATATTCAACAAAAACCACACCTAACATATACCTAACATTGACTTTTAATTTATCATGTGTAAAACATTAGAGGCTTCTTTGTTTTAAGCTTCATTGTTTTGAGTTTTATAAAACAAGTTTATATTTCAACACTTCCCCTTAAACTTGTTTTATAATACCAAGTGCATTTCTCAATCTGATAAAATCTTTTTTCTTCAATGGCTTAGTGAAGATGTCGGCAATTTGATCTTAAGACTTCACATATTCCAGTTTCACATTTTGTTTCGTAATGCATTCTCTTATGTAATGATATCGAGTATCGATGTGTTTACTCCGATCATGATACACTAGATTCTTGGCTAAAGCTATTGCTGACTTGTTGTCGACACGAATCTCTGTTGGTTCCATTTGTGACATGTTCAATTCCTTCAATAAATTTCGGAGCCAAATTGCATGACTAACACATGTTGTAGCAGCAACATATTCAGCTTCACATGTTGAGAGAGTGACAATTGATTGCTTCTTTGACATCCAAGTGAAAACGGTGTCTCCTAGGAAAAACACAAAACCAGTTGTGCTTTTTCGATCATCGTTATCTCCGGCCCAATCACTGTCACTATATCCAACGAGCTTGCAATCATAAGAAACTGAATAATATATGCCAAAATCTATTGTACCTTTGAGATAGCGAAGAA
>JAVDBV010069409.1:0-17409 GCA_032619315.1 Piper longum
AAAATTACCATTCTTATATATATATATATATATATATAAGAATGGTAATTTTGATAAAATAAAAAAAAATTGTGACATCATGTCTACCATAAAGGCAAAACTTGATTGAAAAATGGAATGAAAAATGAAGCTTAGGAACAATCAATCAACTAGAATTTCCAAGTGACAAAATTATACATGCATTGATGAAGGAGAAGCATAAAAACATTTAATGGTCACCAAAACCCTAATTCGATCAGAAAGCACGGCCCTTGACAATGTCGATGCTCATCTCGCTTGGATCAGTTGCTTGCAGTTCCACCTGAATGCCGTCGAGTTCCCTCTTGAATCTGTCCTTGGAGCTGGCATACAACATCTTGCTCCTAACTTTTGCCGATTCAGGAGACCTGGCACAAATTAGGAATTCTATCATTTTTCATCACTTTTTTCCGGCTCTAATATACAAATTAATCATCATTATCATTGTCATCGTCATCAACAGTACATCGTCTAAGGTTAAGTTTGGCGACATGGATTCATCATCGTCACCACCCTCCTGTTCCCAGTGAATTGAAGTCGGTGGCATGGATTAAATCACACAAATAGTTTTCGATGCATCAATATAGAATGGAATTGAAGGAGGGTAATGATCTTAACCAGGCAATGAAGAAGATCTTGCTCTTTTGAACATTCTCTGCCGTGGTGAAGTCGAAATCGTAGACAGCATACCGACACTCTGTGGGAGGGAAGCAAGAGGTGAAGTTTTCATAGCTCTGGCCAGGCTCCCCAAGAGAATCCACTGTTACTTGCTGCACCTTCTCATCGATCTTGTACACGATGAATCGATAGCTTCTCTTCGCCTTCAGCTCCAAGAATTTCAGCTTGCAGTCATCGCTTACCGCCATCCCTGATGCCGAATTCGCCTGACAAAGAGAGTCAAATTAGTAATGATATAGAAAGAAAACGAGTGATCATACATATCAGCATAGCCACTGGTTTTGGCAATTGGGAAATGTAGGATCAAATAGCAGAAAAAGAAAACAAAATTAGTATTTTTCTTTCGAGTTGTGAAAGTTGCATAGAGAGTTATCAATTCCTTCATTTCTATGAACATTAAGATAAAGGAGAAGTCACAAAAAAGTTATCCAAACACCAATGTGGAAGAATTAGAACAAGACACCTCTTCTATAATATATGCAATGAAAAATTTGATAGCAATGTGGTCATTCAAAATATGTTATGAATTTGCCATCGAAATAGGCATATTTCAAAAGAAATACCCATTATTTCCCAATATGTTTTCAAGAAACATTTAGGCATGACATCAAGAACTTTCTTGCAATGTATTGTCATCCATAATTTTTTACCTTACCAGACATTAGCCAAAGCATGCCATCTAATCCTCCGACTTATCATGAGATATCATAATACAAAACAAGACAACCTATTTTCTAATGCTTTATTTTCCATGAAAAGATTTGATCAAAGAGAAGAAAACCCCTTCACCATTTATACAGAAGAAGCAAACAGACTCCTCCAAAACTAAAAAGACAACATAATAATGGAGGCCAGTGCGTACCATGTTTGATCCTTGTTGAGAGAAAACTAAAATGGGTTTGCAAGGGGGTAGTGGATCAGAAAGGAGGAATAAGAAGAAGAACAATTAAAGAGGGGATTTTGAAAGGTGGAAGGAGGGTGAGAATGGGTAGGAGGGCCTTGAAAGTTGGGATCTTGAATGGTTGTGGAAGAAGAGGCCAGGGGGGCCTTTGAGTTGTCATTGGGACAAAATTTAGCACCTTTGACTCACTAATTCTGGATTCTCATATAAGGAGAAAAACCTAAAAATTTGAACTGTTCGATAGGCATTAGATGGCCAATGAGATCGCGACACATCACGTGGCGGGAACTTCAAACGCCTGTAGAATAGTTAAAATCGGCCCCGTTCTTCTACCAGCCGCATCCCACACATCAATTAAATTTGATCACAAATTTATTAAAATTATGTACCTAAGCTCTAGAAATGGGTTTGAATGTCCGATATTCATAAGTTTGATCCATATCTGATTTGTTTATATACCATCCGAAACATAATCAGATTTGGGTTTCAGCTTTTCTAATATATAATATAGCCGAAAATATTTAGATCTGATATGGATTTAAATTGTTCTAATCCGCATCCGATTTAAATAGGTAATATTTTATATTTTAAATATTAAAAATATTATTTATATTATTATTTTTTATTTATTTTGACATTAGAAATTATGTTGTTTATATAATTTTCATCATTTGGATCGGATAACGTATTAGAGGCTAGATGCAGGTTTGGTGAATTTAGATCAGATACAAATATGGTAATAAAATTGATATAATTTCCAGATTGAAGTTTAGATTTATGGATTTGGATAAGATACAAATATATATCCATATCTGATCTAAACCAATCCCTACCAAGCTCTCTGAACTGTATATATTCTTTTATTGTTTGAAGGATTTATTTTTTTAGTAGAAGCAATATCTACATTAAATTAAATCAGTAAAGATATCAGGTCAAATTGATCTTAATTGAGCCATAAACACTCTCACGTAACTTAAGCCGTACCAAATGAAAAATAACAGCCAATTCGATGATACTGGCTTGAATCAAGAGTCAATTACATTGAGATATAAAAGCACTCATTTATGTAGTATTTTTGTTGTAATTTATATAATTCAATCACAACACAAAATTTTTTTCTTTTAATGTAGTTTTGTCGATTGTCATGCCACATTACCATAATGGAAGTTGTAATTTTCTCTTATTCTTGTGATCCTCTTTACCATGGCTAGGGATTTTCTGTAAAGTGCTATAGCAAACTCATTGTACCAGTTATTGTAATCTCCTTAATTAAAAGAAATTAACTTAATTATTATAGTTAAATTTTTAAACACCCCCAATTAAGGGGATAAGTCAAGTGTTACACCGAGTTAGTTTGCTATTGCACCTTTAATTATTATTGGGCTTTTTATCTCCCCAAATCAAAAAAATAGATTATAAAAAACAATGCCATGAGTAATTTACAGGAAAAATTGCATGAACACCATATAAATTGAACTTGCAAATAATATATATTGTAATTTGACTTTTTAGGTGTCAAAAAATTGATCAGTTATATGGATGAGTAAGTCGTTCTAATTTTATTTGGCTCCAACTCAGCTTGTTTATCTTTCATTTTGAATCAAGCTTATTCGTGTTCGAGATCATTTTAAAGAATTTGAGCTGTCTAATTAGTTACAACTAGGCAAGATGTTGAGCCATTTGTGACCTATAGCGGATAAATTTTAATTTTATATATAAACTGCCACTAAATAATGAAATAGATTGTACTAATTTAATTCTTAAATATAGACTGTGATTGACTTTAAAGATATAATATATTTAATGAAGGATGAATTATAATTATTTGAATTTTATATTATATTTTTTTGAAGATAAATAGATAAATTCTTTTTAGTAAGAAGTTAAAAGTTTTGCTCAGTCGTGTTCAAACCAGTTACTGTGAAAGGTATTTTTATTATTTTATTTTAAATAAATTGAAGATAGCGAGATTCAAACTCATGACCATTTGTACGAGTTACTTTTATTGTTCTTTTTATATTTTTCTTATATTTTGATTGAATGATTCTCCTACTTTTAATCTCAAGCAAGTATTGAGCTCCTCATAGAGGAGAAGATGCATTATACACTATTCAATGGTACTCTTTAATAATTTTAAGATTAAATGATATTTTTAAATTTAAAGTCAATAAAGCCCCTACACATAGAATTTGGGTTGAGATTTATGTTAATTTGGGTATAGGGTGAGTTAGAATTAGTTAAAAAAAAGGTGGTAAAGTTGTAATACTTTTATTTTAGTTTCAAAGGTAGATATATCTAAAGATAAATATACATTATTAAATAGTAAAGTCCTCAAATATTATTTTTAAATATTATATGAAATTAATTCTAAAAGAGTATAATAAATATCATTTTTCAATAAAAATAATGAACATCTATCCCTTTAAGTGTAACAAAAATATCTACTTTTAGAATATAATAGTCATGCAAATATTAAAATTAATTATATAAAAATATTAAAATTAATAGCAATTTATATATATAAATATTAAAATTAATTATATAATAATAAGTAGTAATCTTAATAAGTATGCATTAATAAGTAAAATGTTTTATTGAAATATAATTTTCATATTTGAATAGAATTTATTAACTTTTAAAATTGTTAAATTGGTTAAAATTATACTTTAATTTTTACAAAAAATAAATAAAAATAAATAACCAAATAAATTAAAATTATTATTGAATATCTATTTTTAAATAACATACTTTCAAATTATAATTCATAATTTTTGTAAAAAAATTTAGATTTTTTAACAAATATTAATATTAAAATATTTAAATTAAGTAATTATTAATAGGGCAGAAAGATATTGTAGAGTCCAACTTTCTCTCCCCCTCTCCCCCAAATAAATAAATAAATAAAATTAACCCAACCCGAACTCACATTTTTTTCTTAACTAATGGATAACTCAACCTGCTTATCTATCCAAACTAGCCAAAATCTCAACAAAATTCCATATTCAAGGGCATTATTAACTTTAAATTTTAAAATTCCATTATATTGTAAAGCTCTAAAAAAGTACCTTTTAATAGTGAATAGTGCATATAAAATTCCTTCTTCTTCCTTAATGACTCCTCCTCCTCCTGGTCATCTTGAAGAGTTTGTTCGGGGATGATAAGTGATCCAAGTAATTTCTCAATATTAAAATTTTTTCATGTCTTTGATTTCTTCAATAGTCGTTATTTTAAATCTCCATTCCTTAGGAAGAGCTTGCAATAATTTGCGATTACGTTAATTGTAGACATTTTCTTACCTAAACGTTCAAAACCAACTATTATTTCATTGAACCGATTATATATAGTTGAAATTGACTCATTCGACTCTTTTATACATATTTCATTTTAAAGAACTTATATTACTATTCTTACTCTTTAACTGATTAGTACCCTTATGAGTTACTTCTAATAACAGCCATATCTCTTGGGTGAATTAACATAAATACACTTTATTATAATCTTTTTCATTTAAACCACAACGTAGAGCATTCATAGCTTTAGCATCAGTAATAAATTCCCTTTTCTCATTGTCAATCCAAGTAAAACAAGGAGTAAAAGGTTTTTCATAACTGTTAAAGCCCTGATTGAGTTGCATGCCCTACCCTTTCCACCACATGCGTATATATGGTATGTATGAATAAGTCATGACCTTAGCCTCCCTCGATGCCCGGTGCCACCCGGCTAGACACTACATCGTCCTAACTCTTGTTTTAAATTTTTATTTTGAGTCGAGTCTAGCTAGGTTTAGGACCATGTCCATCACAAGTCTAGGGTGTTTGCCAGGTGTTTGAGCCCTATTCGGACGATCTTAGCCCCTACATGACCCATGACACAAACCCCGAGGACACCCTAGGTGAAAACCCTAGGCACACTGAAACTAGGCTGAGTGCAAGGGTGCCCTCCTAGCACCTTTGCACTAGCCGAAATTAGGGTTAGGTTTTTGGTTAGGATGCAAAGGCGCTGGTCCAGCACCTTTGCTCCCAAAATTGAATTTCCCTCCTTTTTTATGCTTGTGCAAAGGCATTGTACCATCACCCATGTGCCTGAGGTTTGACTTGAGTTGGCATGTCGGTTGGTTTTGTAGAGAGCATGCCCATAAATCACAACTTTCCCTTGTCCGACTTGAGAGGGCCCAGTGCGAAGGCACCTTGCCAGTGCCCTCACCAACGATAAAACAATAGAAAAATGAAGAATTTGTCTTCATCGGTAGGATCCTAGTCGTATCTATGATCATGCTTCTGATGACGATTGGATCCCAATCGTGCTTCCAAACACAATTTGATTCTGACCGTGCTTCCGATCATTGAAACCAAAGCTCTTCTCATTTTCTTGATTTTCCGCCACTTGATATAACTTTCAATCCATCAAATATTTACTCTTATGAATAGATGTGACTTAGAAGAATTATATATGACTTAACCAAAACCTTAGAACCAACACACAATTTCTCAATCTAAACCGTTAGATGAAAAATTAAGGGCTATGATGCAAGTTCGCAAAGTTCACATCTAAAAAGGTTTCACACTCTATCATATATATATATATATATAAAACACAAGTCTCTTAGGTATAACTAAAAATAAAATGTAAGTGTTAAAAATAACATATTTTCATTTCTCATAATTCTTTGTGTAAGATTATACAAGAAAAAGAGTTTTATGATTGCAAATTTAGGCTATGTTTGGGTAGCATAAAATTGAAAATTTTATGAAATTGCTGTATGGTAATTAATGCCAAAAGTATTGATCTTTTATTAAAAGGTCATCTAATTGAAAATATTTTGAGATAAGATGCAAATAATAATTCACACAAAATGGTCTTGCTCTAAAATTTTATTTCTATTGATTTCTTCAAAAAAACACAAGCTAAAGGAAGAATTTTTTTTTTGAGAAATTTCACGTCTTATATGAATGCATCATAATTAATTTTTTGTGAATTATAACTAAGAAGATTTGATACATTTTATATCTTTTGTATCAACTAAATAGAGCCTTAGAGAGAGAGAGAGAAAAAAAGATTAATGACTATTCACAACTAAAAGTCAACTTATTGATTTTTTTAAATCTTTTATGGTATGCAGCCTTGATGGTTTCATATACTTATATTCATAGTAATAAATACAAACCATACCGGAATATTAGGTAGTATGGGGTATGTTTGCGTCAAATAGGTTACATTAGGTTGAACTATATTCTAAAATTATAAATAAAATATTTCATTAAATGTTAAAATGTAATTTATCATCAATATTTACCAGATTTTTTAACAAAAAAAATTATATTTTTTGAAAATTTTTACAAATAATTCGGTTACTGATTAGAATGGTACAAATGTTTAAACCATACCAGATTTGAAGGCAGTTTAGATATACAAGATGCAATCAATCAGGTGGCAAATATGGTACTTAAAACTATGCTTGTATTTATAAGTGTCTAAATAAACATCTTGTATACCTTCACCCCCTTTCAACAAAGCAGTAAATCCTACAATAAAAAGGTTCAAAACTGATACTTTGCCCTTTTATTAGAATAATAATTATTTAATTTTTTTTATTTATTTATAATTATAACATCTTTTTTTACAAATTTTTAAAGTAAATATCTAAATATTATACATAAAATAATATATTTTGACCATATTCGTTATATATAAAAAGTTCAAAACACATGCTTGCTTCGTTATTTTCAACTTGAATTCCAGTCAATTTCACCCATTTTGATCAAAATATCAAACGAAATTTAATTTATTATAATCACTTCCAATTTTTATATTATTATTATAAAATTATCATTATTATTATTATTATCAATATTATTTTAAATTTTAATAAAAAAACTCCTCATATACATTCTATATTCAGGTTATTATTGTGATTTTATTTTATTTTTGCGAGATATTTTTTTTATATACCCAGGCTTTTATAATTATTCTAAAATTTTAATCATTGTTTTTATTTTTTGTTTGCTACAAAACCCTTATTTGCTTGCTTCTTTAAACAAAAAAAAAAAAAAAGGCCACAAAACCTTTCCCCTTTGCCTTCCCCTCTCCTCCCTCTTCGCATCACCTTGGTGTTGGCTCTGCTCACTGTGCATGGTCTCCAATGGCGGCCGGCCATCGCTGTTCCTCATGTGGGAATTCAGCGAAGGAGAAGCAGAATCCGTATAAGGGCCTCTGGCTGATTCAGCTTCCTTCGTTTGGTTGAATTTGGTTGCAAAAAGGTAGGATCTTTGTATGTGTTCGGCATGGAGTTGGTGTTGTTTTGTTTATAGTGTACTAGCCGTATGAAATGTACCAAGATGTGGGATTGAGTCATGGTCATTCATGTGATTGGTCAAGGTGTGATCTTTGTCTGTGTTTAGCATGGAGCCAGTGTTGTCTTGTTTGTGGGTAGATGGAAGCATGTGATGTACCAAGAACTTGAAATCAGTGTTGTTTAATTTTATATGTAAATAGAAGCTGATGATTTAACAAGAGCTGTGATTTATTCAAGTTCTTTCATTTGGTTGGTGAAGAAGAAAAAAAAAAAATATTTGTCTGTATATGAGCTTGGGTCCAAAGTTGTTTAATTTTGGGTGGAGAAGAAGCAGATGATTATCCAAGAGCTCTAAATTTATTCCAGTTCCTTGATTTGGTTGGTAAAAGAAAAAAAAAAAATTTCCTGTATAGCCTGGATGCAATGTTTTTTTGTTTTTGTGTAGTAGAAGTGTAGGATGTACTGTAGCATCTGATTGATCTGTTTGGATTTTGTTCCTAAAGCTGGGATCTTTGTATGTGTTTGGCATGGAGCCATTGGTGTTCTGAGTGTGTGAGCTTTGATGAGATAGAATTTGAAAATATACAAAGTGGTTTGATTTGCTCAGGTGATGTGTTTTTTTTGGCTGGATATGGTAGGGGAGACGGCTCCTCGCTAGTGGGTATTTGGTGAAACAGAGATATCGGCATTTCAACAGCTTTTGATTAGTTTAGGTGCTTTCATATGGTTGGATTTGGTGGGTGAGGAAGGATTTTATGCTTGTGGGCGTTGTGTGGATGATGCTTACAAAGGAGAGACAAATGGGTTCTGAATCAAGTAGTTCATCTCCATCTGGGAAAAGAGTGAGGGATCCGGAAGAAGAGATTTATCTTGATAATCTGCACTCGAGCAAGCGTTATCTCAGTGAGGTTCGCTTTCCCCATCTTTGTCTAATGGTTCCTAAATTAGTGTTCCTTTTACGTGATGAATGGTCATCATGAATGTGTTCTAGCACTGTTATGGCATTTTGTTTTCTGTCTTTCTTTGTCTGGTTCTTTTCACGAAGCTTGTACTTTTCATAAATTTGTTAATATGCTTTTGGCTCAAATTCACACTTTTCTTTTAATATTATTTGACTATTATTTACTCATGTATTTGATTTTCTAGATAATGGCGTCTAGTTTGAATGGTCTAACAGTTGGAGACGACATAACTGAAAATTTGATGGAATCCCCACTGAGATCTGATGGTGTTTATTATGCAAGGTATGATTTTCAGGAGTAACCGCGTTGTTTTTCTAATTCTGTATTAATTGCTGTCAAGCATGCTTCTGTAATTGTAAGAATGAGTTAATGCAATTGGCCTTCATTATTTTGTTGTTGGGGTAATTTTGTTATTGTGAACAATTCTAAATGCTGAAAAATGAATAGACCAAGCACAAATAGAAGAACTTTTCATTTGAGTTAGGCTTTGAGAAAACTGGCCATAGGGAATTGTTGGTTAGCGTGATAGTATTTAATTTGAATTATTTCCTTATTTTTTATTCACGTCGTGGATAATTGCTGGTTTTGTTTTTCTCCATCTTGAGTGCACTCATTATGTAGTTGCTCTGGCGTACATATATGGGCATCAAATATTGTCTACCTTTTTTGGTATTCAGGGACGAGGTCACTTCACCTTATTCACCAATGTCTGAAGATTCTGACGAGTCTCGATACAGTGATACACTTCAAGTGTGTACTAGCCATAATGATAGTGTCATGAGTCCGGTCTCCCCTTATAGGCATCAGAGATCTGGCACAGGATTTTCTTCAACAGTGCCCACCACTTCATATCCTTCAGTTGCAAGCTCACTTGCTTCTGTCAATTGTCCTCAGCCTCGTCAGCGCAGTTCAGATTCAGAAGGTCGTTTCCCATCATCTCCAAGCGATATATGCCATACAGGGGACCTCAGGCGAGCTGCACTTTTGCGATCTGTACAGATGAGAGTCCAACCACAGAGTCCGCCTGCTGATATACTATGTAGTGGTGGTGGCCATGAACATGAACTCGACCCCGAACCTGTACAGAATGTCGATCATCTTGAAGAAGAAAAAAGTTCGGAGAGAAAGTATCAGAGAGGATCGGAATTATTAGATGAGAGACCCAGAGAGAAAATGTCTGACTCCCAACATTCCAAAGAAATGGTATGATATCCTCATGTATTTATGGAGAGAAAAGGTGCTTCCTGGAGGTTAGTTATTCCAGGAGGGTTACCGAAGGGAAAATGACACAATTTAGTACTGTGGATTACAAATTAACTTGAGAAAATGTTTTAGCCAGTAATGCAACTGTCTTGTCTGGTTGCATGTATTATCATTACCATCTTCCTCCCTGTGGTTGGCAAGCACTTTCATTGCGAAGAGCTCCTCTGCAGCATTTGGTGGGTCAGGAGAAAAGGAGATACTCCCTTTGTTGACAGGCTTATCAATGTACAGTTGTTGTATCACCTTCTTGCTGTTGACTATAGATATAGGTGCGCCTTCACTCAATGTCGAGCTGTTGTTGCTGATAAAGATAGTGTCTAAACTCAGCCACGCCGCTAACCTTAAATTGCAACCATGTAAGTGTCTCAATTGGTTCAACTGTGTGTTTTCAAACTATTCAATTTAGTGTAAGACAGTGTTCAAATTCAAAGAGACATATTCGATGCATTAAGAGGCATCTTAGAATAGCTTCAAGAACTAGTTAGATATTTATCTTGTTCGCTAAATCATGCGTTGAAAAATATTTCAAGCAAGATTATGCTTTTGTTTGTGTTGCATCCATGAAAGGAGAGACCTTTGTATGGTTAAATAAACTCTATCCTCCAAAAAGGGTTAGAATGGCACTTACTGGTCCTTGGGAGGTACCAAAGTTTGAGATACAGACATACTCCAAATTAATCTGTTGAAGGTACTGTCCTAAATCTGCCTTGTATGCTTTCCGTTTAGCTTCTATTGTATTGGGTGATTGTAGCTGTAAATAGAACTGCGTCTGAATCATAGTTACAAATGTTTTATTTTGGCGAACGTCATTGCAGTTCATTGGCATCTCTGCGTTGTCCTTGCAGATTGGTTGGCTATACGATGATGATGCATAATAATCGAGCTTTTTTTTTCCAAAGCAATAATCAATTGTAGATCTGATTCATATATTATCTTGGTTTTGGAGCATATTAGTAGTTGCTACGTTTTATTGTTTATTCGTCAAACATATAAAAAGGGTTATAGAAATTAATCTATAAATTCATACTTGTAATTTACTCCATGGATATGAAGAAAACAATGAAAAGACGAAAAAGAAATGATCCTTGTCTTCCTTTATTAACAATTCTCAGCTCTCTTTGTTCTTACAAATTCTGCTGATAATATATTTTTCCAGCAAGTAAGTGATTTTCCAAAGTTTAAAGTAAACACATGTCTGTAATTTTTCTACAAAATATGTGATAAGAGTATTGTGTCTATGCAAAATGGTTATCGTGGGCTGAGTACTCTCTCACGATAACCATTTTTTCTTCGTTTCAAGTGGATGGATGGTTTCTCATTTGCAAAACAACGCAGATGCTGTTCGAGGATTTGATTTCTCGTTGGATGGTTTGACCACCCGCTTGAGGATGGTATGCCGAATTGTAGTTGATGGCACCACCTTGAATTCTGAACAATTCATTCCCAAACGAGCTTGTGAAGGTGTTGTCTCCATCCCACACAGCGGATGTTGGCATCCCATGGAGTTTAAAAATCTGTTGGCAACAATAGCAGCTGATGGGGTCGAGGGAACGGACGCCCCATCGGCCATGGATGCCAAGATTGAGAGATTGGAGAAAGGCCAATTGCAAATGCTAGGCATGATTGCAGACTTGGTAAGTCGACTTGATTCCAGGTTGCAAACGTCGACTCCTGGTATGAGTCGAAACCCTGCAAATCAGAATCTTTCCAATCATGTTCAAGAAGCCAGGGTTTCAGAGGAGTGAATTCCGAGAAAATCGAATGATCGTCGCCAGCAGAGAGATAATTCAGATTCCCAATCGACTGAGGCAACAAGATTTTTGAAGGGATTGCAACGACTATCTGCTGAACAACAACTTCCTGATTGGGTACGGAAAGCTCTACCTGATTCTCAATTTAGATATCGTAGTGAGCGTGAGGATTGTTTGAAAGGTGCTACAATGAATTTTCCTAAATATGACGGTATAAAAGATCCAGTTTCATGGTTTAGTGGTTGTGAGAAGTTTTTTGCATTGCACAAAATTAGAGAGCACTCTCAGGTGAGGAAGACGCTCAAATATGGTTTGATACGATGCAAGAGGATCAATTAATTGAAAATTGGCAAGAATTGAAAGAGGCTATGAATCATCAGTTTGGCCCAACTGATTATGATGATTTCGATGGAGATTGACTAGATTGAAACAAGAAGGTCCTCCAAAAGAGTTCATAACAAAATTCAATTGGCTATTGGCAAGAGCTGGCTACATGACTGAGAAACAAAAGATAAGCAGTTTTTGTTGTGATCTGAAGTATCGATTGAGGTTGGAAGTCAAGTCCAGAAAATCAACACCCCTGCTGGATGCTCACGGATTGGCTAGGCATTATGAACGGACGGACTTGTGAGTTTGAATCTCAAAGTCGATATTTTAGGATATTTTTAGGAAGTTCAGCAACCCATTTGCAAGCAAGAAAGAAGAACCTTCTTTGTTCTCTAGTCAACCACAAAAAATTCTCAGCAAGAAAATGACAATTAAGCAAATGCAAGAGAGAAAATAATTGGGTCTATGCTTTTTATGTGATGAGAAATTTACCCCTGGCCACAAATGCAAGAAGTTGTTCTTCATTGAAGGCATCTCAGAAGTGGAAATTGTTTATTATAATGAAGAAGATAGTAGTGAGGAAGAAAAAGAAAACTCAGAAACAGTTCACTATCGGCCATATCACTCAATGCCCTCTGAGGGAGTGTCGACGTTGAATACAACGAGGGTGTTGGGAAGATTATGTGGGGAGCAAGTGACAGTCCTGATTGATTCAGGAAGGTCACATAATTTTGTGGATGTTAAATTGTAGCAGAAATTGAAGTTGAAGCTACAAGTTAGTGCAGGATTGAAAGTTCAGGTTCCTAATGGGGAACAAATGATATGCTCGGGTTGTTTGTAAATGCTTGACATTGGAGCTTCCTGGATACAAGACAACAACATATTTTTTTGTGTTGCCAATGCAAGAATTTGATGATGTTTTTGGAATTCAATCGTTAAAAAGTTTGGGATCAATTAATTGGAAAATTAGTTCATTGACTATGGCATTGAAAATGGATGACCACACAATTGAATTACAAAGCCAATCACCTCCACAAAATTAGTTATGTGGCAGAAAAAAATTGCATCATTCCTTCAAGAAGCGTGAGCATGGTCTGCTAATGCATTTACAGTTGATGGATCATCCAAAAGTCGAAGGCGAGAAAGAGCTACTCCGTGATAGTAGCAGAAAGTGTCAATTGACAGCTTTATTGCAAAAGTTTGAACAGGTTTTCAAAGTTCCCAATTCCTTGCCTCCTAAAAGGGAACATGAACACAGGATATCCCTGAGGGAGGGGACATCACCAGTAGCAGTAAACCATACAGGTATCCGTAATTTCAAAAGAATGAAATTGAAAAACAAAGTGAAGGAGAGTGATCCAACCAACATTCAGTTCATACTCGTCACCGGTTCTCCACGTCTAGAAAAAAAAAAAAAAATGAGAGATGGAGAATGTGTATAGATTATCGAGCTTTGAATAAGGTGACTGTGGTGAAGGATAAGTTTCCAATACCAAACATTGATGAACTACTTTGGCTCTACATATCCTCCAAATTAGATTTAAGATGTTATCACCAAATCAGGAGGCATGAATCTGACGTGCACAAAATTGCAATTAGAACTCATGAAGGGCACTATGAGTTCAGAGTGACGGCATTCGGGTTGACAAATACCCCCTCAACCTTTCTGAGTTCTGTCATGATGACTACTACTCGAGGAAATTCATCCCTGTATTCTTTTGATACATTTCCTCGCCGGGTACACTAACTTCATTGGTATAGATCAGATCACCCACCCACCAAATCCATGCCAGTTTTCAAGTCTAATTAATACCAAAAAAAATGAAAGCACTGTAATTGATATTAATGGACAGTTCATAAACAAACAAATATAAAACAGGCTTCCTCGGTTGCAGAAGAAGACATACATTTTTACCTCACCAAAACCAAAAGATGATGATGAGGTCGTTTATTAACCTTGATACTCTAATTTCCAACACACGCGATGATTAGCACTTCTTCCTTCTTTCAGAAAAATTTAAAAAAAAAAAAAAAAAAAAAGAGTCCCCGAAGACAATCTGATCGCCATGGCAGATGTAGTAGTCTTCCTCTGATCATGTGACCCCGACCTCCGACGATGGTCTTCCATGGCGGCGGAGCAGGCCGCGTCCTTGTTGGCCCTCTGCATCGCCGCCAAAACCTTCAACCCCGCCCCGCCCATCCACTCCTTCCTCCTCAAGACCGCCCTCAACCTCCACCCCTTCCTCGCCAACCGCCTCCTCCACCTCTACTCCGTGGCCTCCCACGACGACGCCGCTGCCGGGAAGGTCTTCGGCGACTTGCCGGCGGAGGCGAGGAACGCGCACTCCCACAACGCCCTGCTCGCCGCCCTCGCCAGGTCCGGCCGCTTCGCCGACGCGCGCCGGCTGTTCGACGAAATGCCGCGCCCGACCGCCGTCGCCTACAACTCCGTCGTCTCCGGCCTGGTGCACCACGGCCGCCACGGCGAGGCCATTCGTTGGTTCGCGAGGATGAATGGGGAACTCGGCTCCCCAGCCGCCATGGACAGGTTCACGGTGGTGGGCGTCGCCAATGCCTGCGCGCAGTTGGGCTGCCTCCGCCTGCTCCGGCAGGTCCACGGTGCCGCGATTGCGTGCGGCATTGTCCTCAATGTTGTTGCCCACAATGCCATGGTTGACGCCTATGGGAAATGCGGCGATGCGAGATCGGCGCGGCGGCTGTTTGATCAAATGCCTGAGAGGGACGTTGTGTCGTGGACATCGATGGTGGTGGCTTATGCTAGGGTTGGCCAGCTTGAGGATGCGTGTGAAGTGTTTAATGAGATGCCGACGAGAAATTCCGTCTCTTGGACGGCTTTGATTATTGGGTTCTCGCAGAATGAGCGAGGAGATATGGCGATTGAGATGTTTAGGAGGATGCAAGAAGAGGACGTTGAGAAGAATGATTTCACTTGTGTGGGCGTTTTAAGTGCCTGTGCGAGCTTGGCATCGATCGAGCTCGGTAAACAAGTGCATTGTTATCTTTTGAGAGGGTGTAGGGTTTTCAATATCTTTGTGTACAATGCTCTGATTGATATGTATGCAAAGTGCGGTGATATGAGGTCAGCATCAACGTTGTTCAATGATATGAAGGAGAGAGACATTGTTTCGTGGAACTCTGTGATCACTGGTTTTGCTCTTAATGGACTTGGTAGGCAATCTCTTTCGTACTTCCAGCGAATGGTTGAGGCTAGGGTTTTGCCCAATCGTGTCACCTTTCTTGGTGTTCTAGCTGGATGTAGCCATGCTGGCCTTGTTTCGGATGGTTATCAGCTGTTGAAATCAATGCAGAAGGATTATGGGGTTCATCCTAGCTCCGAGCATTATTCAATTCTTATTGATGCACTCGGGAGGAAGAAGAAGTTTGCGGAAGCAATGGAGTTGATAGAGCAAGCAGATTGTGGGAATGGTAATGCTCAGATGTGGGGTGCTCTACTAGGTGCTTGTCATATCCATGGGAGGCTAGACATGGCAAGGATGGCTGCCAAGGCCCTCTTTGATGCTGATCCGGCGAATGCCGCTAGATATGTTACTCTTTCTAATATTTATGCAGCTTCTGGTAGATGGGATGATGTCAAGGGAGTGTGGGATCTCATCAAACATAAAGGGTTGAAGAAAGACCAAGCTTGTAGTTGGATTCAGGTGGGCAATGTGAGACATAGTTTTGTGGCTGATGATAAGGGTCACAAAGATACAGAAGAGATGTATGCATTGTTAGCTACATTAACCGATCAGATCAAGGAAGAAAGAGTAGTTCGATATTAATGATAGCCATTTTTTTTCCTCAACATGGTCATTCTTATCACACTATTGATTGAATTGAAGTTTTTTCAATTTTTTCCTAGAATGTATTAACATGAAGAGCATCAATGAGATAAGACTTGTCACTTTGAATGATCTTTTTAATTTTTGATGTCGCTTTTTTCTATCTTGGAAGGTTCATTTTCATTCCAAATTTTCAGCAACGCTATAGTAAAGGAACTATAGTACGTTTGTTGCTCAACACGAGTAAAAAATGGATTTCCTTGTTAAGGCTCTGCCTTCTGTTAGATTTATTATTTGGACTTTATGAGACCATGATGTATTATACTTTAGTCCTCATATTCTTGTCCATTGCTATTGCTTAATTCAGTTTTTACTTAACATGCATTCATTTCTTGTATTCGACTGCAAGTTTTTCAAAATCTACTTTTCATTTGCTTGTTCTGGTTGGTGGTAGTTGAATTTGTTTTTGTTGTTTGCATTTTTCTCGATATAGATATTTATTTTATGGACTCCTCATTTATCTACAGTGCATTATAGAGGATTTTAATTCAAGTATTATAGTCTTGGAGGAAGGTTTCACCATGCAGGTTGCTTGTATGTAGAGGTCCACGGTTGAAGCTGGTGCTTGATGAAATAATTTGGTACAGTTTTCTGGGCATACTGGTATAATAAAGTATGCTAGGGTGAGTCCAGAAGTTGCATACTTTACTTCGGCTACATTGCTTAGTTCAAAAATGCTTTGGCTGAGTATTTTAACATTTTCTTCACTACAATGATATGAAACATAAAATGGGTGGGTATGCAAAATCTACAACCAAAGTCATATTACACGAGCGTTCGGATATGGGATACTACTCCTCTTTACCTTTATATAATTGTTTGCATATATTTATTTGATCATGTGAATAAATTATAAGGGCGGTATTTAATTATTAACGGGGATGATTTCCTGTAAATTACAAAGGAATTGGTCATACGGTTCCAAAACTGCCGGAGGAAGAATTGCCAGAAGAAGAGGTAGACGCTGTTTTACAATTGCCGGAGGAAATTTCTCCCCAAGGAATTATCCCAATTCTATAAAAACCGGGTGTTACTACTGGAGAGGGGGGGAGAAAATTTTTAGAGAAAAGAAAAGAGTTGTGTTTTGCTATTAGTGAGAAGACGTCAGAGCTATAGAAGAAGGAACAAGGTTTCATCTCCCCCATCTCCCACATGAAGAAAAGGATGCAGCCATGAAGAAAGGAAGAAAGCTTGTGCCTTTTTGAGTCCATTGTGGAGCCCTACTTCACTAGATGCTGCTGCCAGAGAGTTGAAGTCACTGTAAGATCGTCATCTTTATTTTTTCATTTGCAGATAAAAACAGGAACAAAGCAGCCAAAGACGGACTTCAAGGATTTTTTCCGACCAACGCCGG
>JAVDBV010069410.1:0-19368 GCA_032619315.1 Piper longum
AGAGGAAAAAGGGTCGTTGTGACGAAGCACAGCCAAGATGGCTGTGCTTCACTTTTTCCCTAGGATAAATGACTTGAAATTAATCCACCCTAAAACAGCTTCGTATGTTTTCCGCCAGCTACTAGCTTCCTCGATTTTTGTTGCTTCGACCTCGGCGCCGCTAGCCTCGACCTCTACCTCTTCCCCTCCCTCTCCTTCCTCCCCTCTTCTTCCACAACGTCCTCCTTTGCGGCCTTGCTTGCAATGCCCTCCCCGCTCACGCCTTCTCCCCCTATCTCCGCCTCGCTCCACCGGCGGCCTCTCCCTCTGCCACGACAACTTCACCTACGCTGGATATGGTAGCGTGGAACCCCTTCGTCTCCGGCCTTGCGAAAGTTTGCAACTTTGTGCCACATTGTAGGTTTTGTTCGATGTCAGCTCTTGTTCGGTGTTTGTGTTGGAAAGTTCGGAGTTTTTTTTTCTTTCCTTTTTGTTTGTTGGTTGTGGGAATTGATTGTTGTTTGGGGGTTTGTGTGCGGCATTGTCTAAGATCGGAGAGCTAATTCAACTCTCACTCGCCGGGCTTCACTTGTTTATACTTGGACGCCGGCAAGGGAATCCCAGACAAAAAAAGTTGGTATATATCCTTTGATTTTCTCCATTTAGTGAACTACAAATTTCTCGACTTTTTTTTCAAGGAATGTGGGTTGTGATGTGTGTAGCTACCCACAGACGAATAGTTTGTCTAATTGTATTGAACATGAACAGTGTTAGTGTATAACATTTGTTGGTCATGTTCTTCAATTTATTTTCTAGCAAAATTTGATCTAGATTTTCCTAGTAATTAGTTTCATAATTGTTTTGTTTAACTATTTTGTATATCTGATGAAAGAAATATTAGTGTTCATATCATAAATGTTTTAAGTGTAAAGGTGTAGGAATTGACAAACTCTAAAGTTATTGTTTTCCCACATTGTTAGATGCCTCCCTCTCTTCCCATCATCTTTGCTATACCACCTTGTCACAATATAATCATTGTTCAAACTTGTTTTAGGTGAAGCTGGTTGACAAGAAAGCTACCCTTAAGAAATTGCAATGGGAATTAATGACGTTGAGGAGTGAATCTGATAAGATTTAGAAAGATCTTGATTATGCAGAACATGCAGTTGGGATTTTATTGGAAACAATCGAGTCATTTGTTAAAGATTCTACTGATGTTGATCCAGTAAGGGAGAGCAATTTTGATTCCATTGAGTTGCAGAAAATGGAAAATGTGAGACAAGCATACATCAAAGCAATTGCCAAAGCAAAACAAAATCCGTTTGAAAAGATATTGGCACTGGCTACTAAAATGAGACAACAACTTATCGGTGTTTTGGGAAAGATATGATAGCGCCGGCCTTTATGTAAGTTTATCCAGATCGATGTATTTTTCTGTTAGATGTGTTGTCTGAAATAATCTATTTTCATCATATTCTGAGTTTACTTTTCAATTTTAATCCACTCTGAGGTTAGAAAAAGAAAAAAAACCTTCAGATATAATGCTATATGCATGTCAGCTGTCATTTTAGTGCCTTGATTTGCAGTAACACAAACCTTGGGAGACATACTTTAATTATGTTAATAGAAATGTATGGGAGATCCCAATTTAGTGTCTGGATTTGATGTTAATGATTAAACTTGGGGCAATTTGGAGCTGTTGATTGAGTAATTGCATTGGAGTGAACAATGGCATTTCTTGTAAGGTACTTCAAATGATATTATTTGTCTATTTCTTGGATTTTTTGTCCACTTTTCCCTTGAGGCCTTTCAATTAAAATCTTCTATATAAGAATTTATTTGGTAAGTAATTTTAATCCATGTACCCAGTATGAGACTCAAAGTTGGGAATAACAAAAAAATTCATCATGCGTCATTTTGCTGTGTTTGTATAGCTTTTGGAAAAATGATTTCAGTTCAAGGTGATCAGAATTAGAATCTCATGACTTTAGTTTGTTAGAAACAAAAAACATTATTGTGGATCTGTAGTTCAAAATTGGCAGAGCACTCGATAAATTCTCGAGGGATGATGGTTTAAATCCATCAAGATCCTACTCAGTCAAAATTTTATGAAAATTTGAGATGAAGACCGAAAAAAGTTTATAACTATAAGCAACATTGTTTTCTACGTAAATAGAAGTAGAATCTCAGTTTCATTCACCATAATTCCACTCTCACATACATTCAAGCAGTAGTTTTGACACAAGTATGTATATATACACATACTACAATATTGAACATCAATGAAATGATCAAAACAATAGAATCATCCTACCCAGAAACAAATCTTGTAGATTTGCAATCAATTTTTACATCATATAACAATGATAACAGTTCTGTTTGCTCAAAAACCTTTCCATGCAGCAATGAAGCAAACCATGGAGTCTAGCTTCAAATGTCCAACCAAACTCAGAGATCTGAAGTGCATTGCTTCCTTCATCATAATATGACTTCATTTCCTCTGTAGAGTTTAAAGCAGAACCAAATTGTAAGCATTCACCATTACTAGAAAGTTGCTTGGTTGTGATGTCTTGGAGTTGACTTCCTTACGGTTACTCAAGCTATTGAAGCCTCTAACCGCAACATTCACCAGTGGTGGACGTGAATTTGATTTCATCTTCACAGGATCTTTGGACATTGAATCGCAAACCTCAGGGAAATTCACTCTTGCCTTCTTGCTTCGAATCCTTTAAGCCTCAGCATCATAGGCCCTAGCAGCCTCTTCAGCTGTGTTGAAGTTTCCCAGCTAGACTCATACCCCCTTTAACTGGATCTCTTATTTCAGTTAAAATTATAGAAAATGATGACAAAATAAGAAATCTGGATTTTTATTCATCTGTGATGTTCAACCATACTCCCAAAATATGGCAATGAATATAGAGAAGTCCATCCCTAACAAAATAATAACAAATCAGATCTAAACAATAACTGACTAGACCAAGCCACCAATAATAATAAAACAGCAAGCTGAGCTCTCTCCTATCCAGTCTACTAGTCCAAAATCATGCATTTGCCATTTCGCCAACATCCAAAATCATGCATTAGCCATTGGTGAAATTTAAGCTTCACCAAATGAATATTCTCATACAACCATAAAAACTTTATACAACGTAATTTGGCCGGATTATCAGCCATGCATCCCATATAGAGACGCTTCCTATATTTTGCAGCAGTTAAATATAATGAACTTAATAATAAAATTAAGATTATCAAAATCAGAAGCAATTGAAAGTTGATATATAATCCCTTGAATCATGCAGTAAATTCAATTTGATATATAATACTGCAATGAATATACTCGAAGTCAACAAAGAAAGTTGATACATAATCACTTGTTAAAATTCAACAACCATACAGTAAATTCACCTGTAGATCTCTGTGGTATACTCCTCGATGATGACAGTAATCAACAACATCTATAAGCTGCGGAAAATACCCCCCAGCCTCTGCTCCTCTGCTCCTTCAAATGTCCAACCAAACTCAAAGATCTCAAGTGCATTGCTTCTTTCATCAGAGAGTTTAAAGTAGAACCATGGGGAATCAAGATTCAACAAATTTCTAAAAGCAGAGATGAATATATTATCATCCATGGGATGCACGTCAACCTGCCTAGAAATGAAATATGTGATTTGGATGATTTTTTTAGCAGGTTAACTCCAACATGCTAAAAAAATGAAATTTGTACACCACAACTTACATGATCAACAAGCAAGGTAAGGGAGAAAGGGAAAGAGCTTACATGGCGGCCACGGCATCGGCGTGCACTTCATCACGAGTGCCTAGAGGGCCAGGGCGTTGTTCTTCCATGCATCTTCCTGGAAAGCCCGCTGCAAGTCCGCCACAAAAGCCATCTGCGCACTCCACTCCTCCACTGCATTGTTGGCCACCCACAACTCAATCATCAGCTCCAGCAACCAGAGCAGGTCCTTCACTTGCCCATCGCCGTGTGCAGGTTCAACCGGCCCCGGGGTGGGGCGGCGGGGAGCGGCGAGGGGGCGGCGGGGAGCGGCGAGGGGAGTGAGGGACGAGGGCCGTACCAGTAGGGGGCGAAGGCCGCACCGGGGGGAGGGGCGAAGGCTGCGAAGGCATCGTCATATAATATCCCTGATCTGTGAAAGAATGTCCAGCGGTTGGAAAATCCAACGGCTGCACCCACCTTCCCCGGGCTCATATATAAAAACACATGAAATAACCAAAACTCAATATTTTTATCCGACCCAAATTCAACTTAGGAACGATTATAATCCACATTTACCGGTTACACATCCTATTCAAAAGAAAAGAAAAAAGAAAAAAAAAAGAATCCATCCCTAATTTTGATTCCACTGCCGCCTTACGGTCCTGCCTGCATACGCCCGGCGTATCCAACAAGATCTTATTTTCTTCTCCTCGCTCACTCTCTTCGTTGTTAGCGCCCTCTGGTTAATTTTCCGTCCTTACTCATTCCATCGTCCTCCGGGAGCACCAGCGACGCCGACGCCAGCGCCGGCAGTAGAAGAGGAAGAGAAGTGGACAGGTGAGATCCGATTCCTTGATTTATGTTATTATGTTTGGGATTGATTTTTCATGAGTTGCAGGATCTGACCCTGTCTTGATGATTTAAATGTTGTTGTTGTTGTCGATGCGGTGCTTTTGTTTTTGGCTTCTGGCTTTATTTTGAGTGAGTTGGTTTGTATGACGAATTTGGTGTAGCAGGGCCAAAGGATTTGACTATTGGATGGAGCTGATTTCCTGTTCGGCTGCTGTTACATTTTGACGATGTCCTCGGCGTCGGAAAGTAAGATGGATCCGACCAAAACTTTGTTGGGAAGAATGTTGTTGGAAGAAGTCACTCCTTTAGTCATGGTTCTCTCCACCTCTTCTGTGGAGGAATCGTGTCAAAAAAATGGCCTTACATTTCTCCAGATGCTGCTTCCATTTTGTTTCTTCAATAAGATCGATGGTGAGATCTTTAGGCCAATGTTTATTGTTTGTGCTGAGATTTATGTATGTATTGACCTAGTTCTATGGACTTTGGTTTGAAAATCTGTTTGGGTATGTTAGACTATTTGAATTTATCTAGGATTGGTCGTGTATTTGCAATTTGAAATTCTTGCACAGTTATTTATAAACAAACATACATGGTAATCTATACGATGATTACCAGCTTCATTTCTTTCGCATTTCAACAGTTTCCTTGTATATAAGTAATCTTTGCAAAATTGTCCAGACACTAAATTCATAATTTTCTTTTATTGTTCAGTGCCTGTGCGTACTGCTAGTGATCAGCCTTATAGGTTGCAAATGTTTAAGCTACGCTTGGCGTATGCATCTGACATACATCAACAAGATTATGAGGTAAGCCTTATATTGCATGGAAAATTCGATTAATAGAACATTGGTTTGTTTTTGCTCTAGGTTTTTATGCTTCCCCCTGTCATATATCTAAATATTGTCTTCACTGTGTGTTTGAATTTATTTTCCTCTAAATTCAACCTTTCGTTTTTGTTTTTTACTTCTTTTTTTTTTTTTGAAGAGTTCTTGCTAGGTCTTGCTTTATGTCTTGTTTTCTTATCCAATTTTCTTTGATACTATTAAGCTCTAAGAGTTGTAGTACAGAGACAAAATTTTAGTTGAATTACTTCTACTTTAGCAGAGAGCACAATGAAGATAATATGACGATAACTTAAAAGTCAATGGAGTAATGACATGTAATAAATTTAAAGTCTTATTTGGTCTGGTTGTTACCAACAGTGAGAAGGTAGACTTGAAGACACCTTTCATGTTGAAATTGGCTTGTTCTATTTGGGTTTTGTTTAGGACCAGCGTGGAGGTCTGTTTCAAATTTGATTTGCTAAGGTTCTCTTTTGGTGAGATTCGACTGTATTTGCTTTTTTTATATTTTTTTAATTAGGTTGCAAAAGAAAGAATGGAGGGGGTTGTAAGTGCTGCGAGTGATGAAGCTCTCTTGGACTTGCAGTCCAGTTCAGAGTTCAGTGAAAAAAGTACAGTTCATTCTATCTCTTAGTCACTTCAGTCAAAGTACTGCAAATTGGCTGTCGCTAGAAAATATGGAGAATATTCTTGGTGATGAATTAAGGATCAGTGTAATAGCAGGGTATGAAATATCAATTAGATTTCATTCTTTAAGGGTGTCCAGTTCTTCTAAATATGCAACTAGATTTTTCTTTTTCATCAATATTTTTTACTATTTTTCCAGTGTCTGGCAAGAGAAGTCTTAGGGAGGTCATTAGATGATTCCAAAATTCTGGATGTAAACCTTCTACCAAAGTTCTATGCGTTCAGGTGCCAGAGAATATGTAATCTAGACACTGACATACAACTTAATCTGCTTTACGTCCCTTCTTTTTTCTAAAAGTTCATGATCGATGTAGATAAATTTGTTAATGCCCTATTTCTGCATGCCACTAGTTACTATATTACGGTAGAAGCATGCCATGATAGGGTTGTAAAATATGGCCAAGGACTTTTGAGCTTTTAAATCTGAGAGTTTAATGACAGAGTTTATGCTTACAGTTTCAGAATCAAGATCTACCCCACCATGGTTTCAAACACTCAACAAAGAATTTATACGTGCCTTATCCTTTTCAGAACATGAAACATTTGATCACCCTGTTGGCTGTAAGCTTTCTTCTTGCTTTTTAAACTCTCATTTTGAATACTTAGTATAATTATTATAAGTTTTCTTTTTGTAATATTATGTAAAGATGAATGTGAAGGCAGCCTTTGTGCAACTGGTAAGAGTTGGCACCATGTTATCCGTTAGTCATGATCCATGGGTTTGAGTGAAGGAAAATGATTGACCCTTTGTGGTCCGACTCTTCCTGGGCCACCTTTGTTTTATGTAATAAAAAATGTGTAAGTGAAATTGTTTAACTTATGTGCACGTCCTTGTTGCTATTGATATCAGGCCTTCTGGTTGTCTCATCAAAGGATTCACTACCGGTCAACAAGTTTGTTGATCTCTTTAACACGGACCAGTTGCCCTCTCTTTTAAATGATGGAGTAATGGATCCAAAGATACTGAAATATTATTTGCTAGTCCATGACAATCAGGACGGTCCAATAGAGAAGTATAAAACCACTTCTTTGCAACTTTTTTCTTTTTTGAAAATGCCTAATGAAAAATATTGGGCTGGTTCTTGTGGGTTTTCTTTTCTTTCTTTCATTTTTAATTTTTTTAATTTTTTATAAATTTGTGGTTGGGTCTAGCATAGCATCTACATTGTCCATTTTGTTCTAATACGGCTCTATGATGCACTTGTTGGAGCCTATCCACTGATTTCCATATTATTATTCTTTATTTGTCAACATCTCAACAGTTTATTTTTGAAATTTGAAGGGCAAATAATATTTTGGCGGAAATGCAGAGCACCTTCGGCCCGGGTGATTGTCACTTACTGTGCATTAATTCTGGCAAAGGAAATACCAGAGAAAGTGATGGGAACCCATGGATTTCCTATGTAAGTTATGGATCATTCATTTTGGTATTACAAGTAATTGTGTTGACATTGTATCATCGTCTACAGCATGCACAGTAAGTTCCATGTTAATGGACTGCCAGGCCATGCTTTTCATAGAAGTTTTTTATGAGATATAAGCGCCATTCTTCTAGTAATTTTCTTTTCATCACATGTATCCTAGATTAGAATCCTTTCTTCGTAGAAGAAGAAATGAAGACGCTGTGTCTGTCAAAATTTTTCTTCTTCTTTGTCATCTTGTTTTTTTTTTCTTTTGTGGGATCACGGAATGGTTCGTGATCTAGTGTACATGCGAGAAGAAATGTCAAAGTTTTGATGGGTTAATGCCTACCCTTCATAGATATCCTGTCTATCCTAATCTAGGATACGTGTGAGAAGAATTGCCAAAAGTTTTGACTGCTCGATGCCTGCCCATCCATATGTATCTGGGCTGGATCGACGGTCTTTATGATGATATACTTTACATATGTTCAGGTTGTATATGCAAATTTAAATCATCTGATCTCAAACTAGGGTACATGTTAGAAGAAATGTCAAAGTTTTGACGACCACCCCTTCTGATTTTTCTGTGCTGGACATGCAGTAATTATGATGTTTAAAATTACCTAACAGATTTTATGGTTGTTTATGCAAATTCAAAGCATCTGTTTGTTAATTGACAATGTATGCTGATATTACACGGTAATCTTTTTCTGATTTCTTGGGAGTTTCCTGTAGGTTTTTTATTGGGGTTTACTGGCTTAAATAAATGTGCTGTTTCATGCAGAAAAGTGATTCTTCTAAAAGGCAGGTTGTTGGTTGTTTGCTTGATGCTAATGATGTAAATGAGGTAGCTCATCTGTGCTAGATGTTTGTGCCTTTATATGGTTGTCATTTATATGTGAGCTACGTGTAGTTGTACTCAAACATTACTTTGCATTTAAAGATTAAGGACCTTATGCAAGAATTTACTTCGAAGCATATTATTCCTTACATGGAACAGAAGATACGGATGCTTAATCAACAGGTGAGAACAATGTTATTGGTAGTATGTTTTATGAGACTTAATGGTGGTACGTTAACATTGTGGTAATTAAGGTTTTTTTGTTTTGGTATTACATGAAGGTTTCTGCAACAAGAAAAGGTTTTAGAAACCAATTTAAAAATTTGTGGTGGAGAAAAGGAAAGGAAGATGCCCGAGATGATCCTCGTGGACCTACGTAAATATGGTGTAGCCCTTAAGTTATTAGTATGTCCATACTATGGTTCAGTTTGAACCTGATCAGGCGTTTTTCTTGTCCTGTGTTAGGTATGTGTTCAGCTCTCCTGAATCTCAGATAAGAGTGCTAGGTGATTATGCCTTTATGCTACGTGATTATGAACTTGCCTTGTCAAACTATCAGTTGCTTTCAACTGATTATAAGTTGGACAAATCCTGGAAGCGATATGCAGGAGTGCAGGTACTCGGATATGTATTATAAACATATTCAACTTTGCAATTTTAAGCTGTCTGAGAGAGCCAGATAAATGAAGTTTCAATTGTGTAAAGTGTAGGACAAAGTGGTTTTCTTACCCAAATTTATTCAGAAATGTATGCTATTTGTATGCAGGAAATGTCTGGGTTATCTTACTTTATGTTAGATCAATCAAGGAAAGATGCTGACAATAGCATGGAAACTGCCTTTAATTCATACATGGTATTGCTGTTGCTCTTTTTTATTGTCTTGCTTTGTCAACATTGTCTCTAATATTATATAAGTATGCATTTTGTATGTTAATTTCTGTAGCCGCCTAAATCATACCCACTGGATTAATCTGCACAGCCATATGTTTGAATTTTTAATGAGTAGCTGAAAGCCACTCATAAATGGCGATAAGTTTTAGTTCAACAGCTGATAAAAAAATTGTTCGCAGAGAATTGGGTCTTCTGGCCAAAGAAATGCTACCAGATGTGGCCTATGGTGGGCTGAAATGCTTAAATCATGGGGTCATTATAAAGAAGCTGCCGCCGTGTATTTGCGCATTTCTAGTGAGGTTTGCTCATTTAAAAATGCAGACATTTTGTTGACTTAACTTTTATCTGCCAGATCACTAGATATGTTCCTTCTTTCAGGAATCGTCTATGCTTGCTGCTGCAATGCTTGAGCAGTCATCTTACTGCTATCTCCATTGTACTCCCCTGATGTTGCGCAAATATGGCTTTCATCTTGTTTTGGCTGGTGATCATTATGAATTGTCTGATCAGGTATTTGGCTATTTTTATGTATGCTTTTTTGAAACACAGACAAATTGTGAAGGCATATTTAAATTGTTTGACAGAGCAAGCATGCAATACGGACATACATAACTGCCTTTTCTCTCTATAAAGGTGGTTTGTGGAAGTTTATTAATGATCATCTCAATTTTAATATTGCAAGGTGAAGTACAATATTTGTAACTCCTGTATATGCTTTAATATTGAGAGTACATATACTATTTAATGTCATGAACTGTTTTATGCTTTTATTTTCAGGTGGTATTCTCATCATGGCTTATTTGATGTGGCTATCAAACACTTATTGGATGTTTTGGCTTGTTCTCATCAGCCTCCTCACACTCAAGAATCATTTTTGAAGGACTTTTATCATGTTGTAAAGGTAGTGGGAAATGCTGATTGAATCTTAAAGATATATTTCGATTTTCATGTTTTGACATGTTTTGCAAATCTTTTTGTACAACCCAGAATCTAGGAAAGACATGTAAGGTATTTCAGCTGCAATTGCCTCGTATTAACATGCAATCAATTAATGTCATTTTTGAAGATCATCGAACATATGCTTCCTCTTCTTCTGTAAGTGACGTATCAATTTTATTATGTTGTTGAAATTGCTATTCAACAGGATATAGCCTTTACTACTAAAACATATTTCTATTTTTTACACTAAATAGTTAGTCATGTATCTTCTTTGAAGCTAGGTCCTTGTTAAAGAAAGTTTGTGGCACTCTTTGGAGGAAGAATTGGTTCCATCGATGCCCACATTTCGGCCTAATTGGTTGGATTCTCATTCCAAACCTTCTGGTTTTAAGAAACTGAAAGATTTTGCCTTCTGTGTGTCTGAGGGTATGCTCATTGTATTTATTTTTATCTAATTGATTAAATTGGTGTGTTTTATATTTTTAATTAATGATGTGAGAATTCAAAGTTACTTTTCTCTCTCAAATTGGTGTCCAGTTTGAAAATGTGATTTGAAGTTTTTCTGCAATATTGTTTTAGATTTTGAAGTTCAATGTATTCACTTACTATTGTTACTTAAAGCGAAGTACTTCATTTTCTAGTTTAATATAAATGCATATTATAGTTGTATGCACAGACTGTGCCACACTATTGTTTAGAAAGCTAGTGTCATGTATTTTCAATAATTATGTTCTAGCAGAAATTGAGTCATAATTAACGTAAGATGTAAAGTGTAATGTAGGATGAAGATTTTACTTGGGATGTTATTTTAGGAGTTTTTTTTTCTAGGGATGAAATTGGTCACCAAGAGTTTGGCAGATTTGAGCTGTCACATTAAACTATAGTTATCAGCCCTTAAACTTGTATATTTTCTGACATTTATAAGCTTTTGGAAGTTGTATTTGCTAATTTATTCCTGCTGAAAGTAGTCTGTAATCTAAAGCAAGTTTATATTGTTAAATTTTCCTGTTTATGAACTTAAGCAATCTGAAGATTCCCTTTAATTTTACACACGTCAAGTTGCATCTTGGAAATAGTTTTTATTGGCATGTCTCGTGTTGACTATGAAATTGCTGTTCATACTTTATTCCTGATAGAATGTTCTGTTACACCCTTTAAAGGATTTTGACTTTTTTCATTGCAGAAGCAGTAATTGTTGAGGTTGAATTTGTAAATCCTTTGCAGACTCCTGTTTCAATCTCAGCTGTTTCACTTTTGTGTGAACTGTCTGCAAGTTATGATGATTCAAGATCTGGTATGTGCCTCTTGTTTTGCATTTAATGTATTACTTTGGTCTCTTTGATGGGGAGAGAATGTTTTATCCAATATGATCGTCTGTAGTAGATTTTTTGACCGTAGCTATATTGTGAATAATTTTGAATTCTTAGTCTTACTGATCGTAGCAATATTATATATTGTAGATGATTTTGCATCAGGAACGGTTGATGATAACTCTGAATCTCTTGAAGGGTATGTTATTGGTATAATGTTTTTTTGCTTCAAATTTCACTATTATTTTTTAAAAATTCTTATGTGCAATATAATTTGTGAAGGAAATTGGAGCATGATGACAATAATCTGTTTACAGTATCAAAGGTTGAACTTTCACTCTATGGAGGCGAGACTGCTGTTGTGAGTCATTTATTTAAGGATAACCAAAATGAGAGCATTATTTCTTTTTTAACATTTCCTTACATGGTCCTGAGATGCTGTTTATTGCTGTTGTATCCTGGAGTTTTTGTATTTTGTCAATTTTGATATTGTAGTAATGTTTGCCTACTCATTTCATCCATATTAAATTATCAGTGAATTTAGCGCAGATGAAATATATTTTGTTGACTATGCCTTTTGAAGGTCTAGAATAGCTGGTAAAATAGACATAAAAAAGCATGTGAAAAAGCAACTTTTATTTGGCCTGTCTTGCATATATTATCATGTTGAAACTTTTGAGAATATGTCCTTCAATTGGTTGTTTTTTTCAGATGTATTTCTTATTTTTTGTTCAGGTACAATTAAAAGTCGTTCCATTGGCAGAAGGTTTTTTAAATATAGTTGGTGTTAGGTGGACGTTGTCAGGTTCTGTGATTGGCTACCATAAATTTGATTTTGGCTCATCCAAAAAGAAATTTCAAAAAAGGAAAGCTTCACATAGTACTTTAAAGCCAATTTTGCAATTTGTCGTCATCAAGGTGGGCTTCTTGTAAGTTTTTTTCTTTAGCTGTGTATCTTTATGTGTTATTAGTAATTTGTTGCATTTATGCTTCACAGAATTTTCCAAAGCTTGATGGCTGCATACGTAATTTACCTAGGAAAACACTTACAGGAGACTTGAGGGGCTTGTCTTTAGAATTGACAAACAATTCTGACTATTTTATAAAAGTGAGTAATTTTTAGAGTAATCATTTGTTGTGCATTTCTTATATTCATGTTTCAATTATTTTTTATATTCATATTTCTTTTTTTTTTCCACGATGGATCACATTCTTTTGCTAAATAACTGGACCAATATAGGTGCAACTTTATTATTTCATTTTTACAGCTGAAAGTTTATGATCTGTATTGCAGAATTTGAAGATGATGATTAGTCATCCACAGAACTTATATCCTGCCAGTGTAAAGGACATGGTGATGGACTTCCCTGCTTGCCTTCAAAAGCAGTCATATCTGACAACTGATGACAGCCATATAAGCGTGGTGAACAAGCAAAATGGTTTACTAGTTTTGTTTTCCCAGGTGATTACTTTACACATGGCTTCTTATTGTTGCTAACTTGCTATAATTGTTGTTAATGTTATAAATTGGTTATTTTCTTAAGTTTTATCTAGGACATGCTGAATATATCCCATTTCTCTGTCCGCAGGATATTACTATTCAGTCAGATGCTTCCTTTTGTTGGCCCCTTTGGTTTCATACTGGATCAGGAAGCATGACCTTGTACATATCAATATATTATGAAGTGGATAATTGTTCTAGTGAAATGAAATACCGAACTCTGCGCTTACATCATGAAATTGAGGTGAGGGACTTATGACGCACATAGTTTTAACAGATTGTCTTGTGCTTCCTCCATTTCATCTAAATTACAGAGGAAAGTACTGGAATAGTCCTGATGCAAACTAAAGGACAGTTAGCTTAAAATTAACGTTTATGCATTGAGAACTAGATTATTTCGTTTTCATAGATTCTCCACATGGCTGAAATGGTTGATTTTTTTAAACCCACACTTCATATTGCTGTGCAACTGTTTCTTAATTTTTATATTGGTGTTTTGTTTACCTTGTTTTTCAGTTGCTGACAATGTGTTTGCATGGCATATAGGTCTTATCTTCACTGGATGTGTCTGTACATATGACTCCTTTCCCGTCAAGAATACAGGAGTTTCTTGTTCGCATGGATATCATTAATATGACTGCTTCTGATAGCTTCTGTTTGCATCAGTTATCTATTGTTCAGAACCAATGGAATATCTCACCATTGCTTCCAGATGCGGCAATGTGTCCACCAAATGTAGTAATTGCCGGGCAGGCATTATCTTGCTTCTTTAAGGTTCAGGTCTGTCTTGTCGTGCTTTTTTTGAAATTTTCACGAGTTTGGAATACAATTATTTTCAATTTCATCCTTTTTTATTATTTTATTATTATATCTACTGCATCTCCTTTTGTAGGAAATTTCAAAAAATTCTGGCACAGACAACTCCTTAACTTCTCTACACAACCTCAAGGGAGGTGATTTACTATTGGATCCTCAGAAAGTTCATGAATCTGCGATTAGGGTATCATGCTCTCCCTTCATCGACTTCCTTAAACAAGAATCGATGCAGCAAAGGAAAATAACGGTGAGTGAGAAGGTACTGGTAGAATTTTCTTTGTTAATTGATTGAAGTTGGGAATTATTTTGATCAAACTGTTGTTTCTTGTGCTTAGTTCATGTTTTCCCGAAGTATCCATGCGTTCATTGACATGCAAGAATAGTGTCTGTGGTATAGATATAAATTGTTAGTCCTTTGTGAGAAGCTTAACCTGTTAGTTAGGTGGTTTGCTAACACGTTGTCATTTTGTTATCTACAAAATTATTGCTATTTCTGTCCAGTGTTGTTAATAACCTTTCTTTGTTTATCCATAAAGGATATTCTGTATAGAATTATATTCTGTATAAAATTATTGTGGGCCTGAATCAGGAGTCTTCAAATGCAATCGACTTCATTTTATTATCGGCACCAGGAGAGAGTGGTGGGAGTTTTGATCCTACATCCTCACTGAACATGTCACAGTTGCTTTCTCATCATTCACATCTCAGCAGGCAAGTATTTTCATAACAAGAGGACTATGAGAAGAGCTTTTATTTATCTATTTATTTAAATATGTATTAGTGAAATTCTGTTGTTATTACAGTTGTGAACTAATGTGTATTTTCTTGAATATGTTTTCCAGTATTGTAAATGTGTGCCCAATATGGTGGGAAGTGGACGGCCCCAAGATTATACAACATGACTTCTTTTCTACTTTCTGTGTGATAAATTTTTGTATGAGCATTCAAAACTGTGCAAATGTAATCGCCAACATCAAAATCAACACAGCTGATTATATGCCGTCCATTGATGTGTCTGGGATCCAATCAAACGAGGTGTCCAGTGGAGGAAATAAGTCTTTTGTAGGATGGCACGATGTAGCTGTTTCCAATGAAATCTCAGATTCTTTGGGGCCAGATGATATAACGGATGGAAGATCTCCACCTTTTGTGTGGAGTGGCTCAAGCTCAACTCAGATCACTTTAGACCCCTCTTCCAAAGCTGAAGTTCCCCTTCGTATATGTGTGTTCGCTCCTGGAACCTATAACCTCTCCAACTACACCTTGCAATGGTGTCTTCAGCTTCAAGATGATCAACTTTTGGTTGCTGGAGATGCAATACAGTCTTCGGGCACAAAACAGGGGTACCCTTTCTATCTCACTGTACTGCAATCAGTTTGATTTAAATAGGCATAAGTATCGCCTTCTTTGACGCCTTTTGTATGATAAAATTCATTGTAAATTAGTAGAGTATACAGTTCTGTTAACTTTTTACTTAGAAGTATTAAAAGAGGAGCCGATTTTGTAAACTTGCTTCTCTATTTAGTTGGTGTAATTTTCAACATTTTGGCTTCTTTATTAATTTTTTTTAAAGGATGAAGAGACCATTGGTTTTCCATGCGAAACTTGTGAGCTACTTGTATTGATTTTAGGTAGCAACTCTCAACAGAGCTTCGTTCCATATATCAGAAATGTGAGAACTGTTGCGTCGGTTTGGATGGCTTTTTCTAGAACATTTATGACTGAAATTAGATTGGCATTTTAAGTTTGCCACGCAATAACGCTGGCGAGTACAAAAGGAAGTCAAACTTGAAAGTATGAACTTTGCGAACGGTGACTGTTAAATTGTCGCAGTTGGTGTGGTATCTGTTCAATCAAGGTTGACCTTTTTGAAATTTTCTTTTTCGGAAAAAATCTTAAAATGTTTTGTTTACCTACTTTCACATCTATCAACAATGATGCATTATCTTTCATTTCTGGATTTGGTTATACATGTCCATTATAAGTAGAAGACAAGATTAATTAGCTGCCCAAAATATTTTCAATCGGTAAATAACCAGAAGACAAAGGAGGCTGCATAAAATGTTTTGAGTTTAACGAATATATTGTTTAAAGTAACCTTGTACCCTATCTTTATTCTATGCATAGTTTAATTGATCGAAGGGTTAGTAGAATAAGTTTCGCGTCCCCGACCACACCTGATATATTTGAAACTAGGTAGATGAAAGAACTTGTCGCTGCTACTCTGACATTGTTTTCCCTTAATTCACTTGGTCATATTCTATTAAATCGGGATGAACACTTCTGCAAATTTTTTTTTGCAAACTAGAGCTTAGACCAAAAATCAAATATAAAATGATCGTCTAATGGAAAAGATGAAATCTTCTGAAGTGACTCAACTTTCACGTTAAAACATTGGACTTAAAAACATAAAAATGTGTCACTGCTTTGGTTTTACGGCGAACAATAGGGTTAATGCTTTAACATATTATTGGATGCGTTTGACTAAATACATGACCAAAACTACTAGACAAAGTGGTGCATATCCATAGTGGTTGCCTTTTCTTTAATTTGTGAACTAGAAGAAATAGAAACACAAGCATGACAGCAATACAAACAACGCTCAATTCCTGATCTTAATTAATGCCTCTTATCTCCATGTCCAATTCCTCCAATTGAAGCTGCAATTTGGCCAGAAACTCCAGGTCATGGACTTCTTTTAACATTTCCAAAATGTTCTCCAAACACTCTTCAACACCTTCAGCCGCTATACCTGATAATTCTTCGGCATCTTTGGGGAGCTCCATCTTCTCCGCCGGCATTTTCCCGTTTCTGCTACTTCCTGGTTGTGATCTGACTCTGTTCAATCAATCCTTCTAGTTTTATGTCTTATATATACACAAAGGGAAAGCTTGCACCAGCTTGATCTTGATGTATAACATGGACCATGGTCGTTCGGTCATGCATTTTGTTGCTACCTTTTGATGCACTTTACCGTTTAATTCGTAACGGTTTTTAATTTTGCATCATCTTGCAATTAATGACCTATAAATGATCACAAATTTCATTGAAAGGAAGATTGGGCTCTAGTTCAAGTTAACACAAATTCGGACTTGACGAGTTCGTTCGGTGGTTCAACTGCTGGTTGGCATCGAGCTCATGTACAGCTAAGCTGTATTCATCAACACGGGATAAGCATAGGCAGTGAGTTTTATTATTATAGTTTCAAACCCATGCCGTCGCGACATGCACATCCCACCAAAATATGAATTCTATATATTGAGATTAACCAAGATTCCTTTTGTATTAATTAATCCTCAATAAACTCTTTTCTCGGTGGCGGGAAAGAAAAACTCACAAAGTGTTTTAACAAAAGTATGATTTTTTCTACAGATTAGCATCGATCGATCAAAATCCGTTGTATACAAATTTAGATTCAAAAGTATAAAATGGAGGTGAAGAACGGTATACATATATGATACTAATTAATGATCTAAGCGCCCCTGTCTCTATGCCGTGCACCATTTACGGGGGCGCCGTTCTTGTAATGCTCTGAATCCGTAAAGCTAAAAACTGTCTTCTCATTCGGAGTCTTGGGAACACGGCCAGGGTGTGGCCTCTGCCCCGACGGGCGGCGCCGTTGGTGGCGTTGCCGGTCGGGCGTCTGCCTGCCCTCCTTCGCCGCCACCTCTTCTCCCGCCACCGGTTTCTTCACCAGGTCATCTGGTTTAACAGTGTAGATGAAGTGAGCCACGGGAATGTCGTCCTTCAAGTCCACCAATGGCTCTAGCGTCTCCACCACGGTGCTCATGAGTGGCCGGTACTTGGGGTTGTGTCTGAGACATTGGTAAGCCAATTGGGCAGCTTTTAGTGCCCCTTTGGTTGAGTACTGCCCTTCCAGTCGGGAGTCCATTATCCGGTTGAGCTTCCGAGAATCGTTCAAACTCGATCGAGCCCAATCAACCAAGTCCTGCTCTCTGCTTGGACGGGTCTTGTCCATGCATCGTCTTCCTGTCAGAAGCTCTAATAGAACCACCCCAAAACTGTAGACGTCGCTCTTTGCTGTTAAATGCCCTGAACAATATTACCCAATACCACGCTTGTTTTAGTGATGAGTCGTAACAGCAATTTGTAACATGTAGAGAAGATCAAATTAATGCACTACTAAACTCACCAGTCAAGATGTATTCCGGGGCTGCATATCCATGGGTGCCCATAACACGGGTGGATACATGCGTGTCTTCTCCTTCTGGTCCGTCCTTTGCCAACCCAAAATCTGAAAGCTTTGCTGTGTAATCCTGAATATATGATCATCACAAGAAGTTCATTTGGAATCAGAAATAGCTATTCACCAATGGTGTGAGTGCATTAGTTTGTCGATTAAATTAAATACACGTATAGGCAAAGTTGGGCATACCGAGTCGAGCAAAATGTTTGATGCCTTGAAGTCGCGGTATATGACGGGATTCTCGGCACCATGAAGGAAGGCCAGACCTTTGGCTGCACCCAATGCGATCTTCAAGCGAGTCAACCATGGCAATGACACAGAGTACCCTGCACCCAAAAGCGGCGACATCTAATTTAGCTTCTGGGTTTACACTGTTCACAATTAGGATCTCAGTACTTACTGGTGAAGTTGTACAACCACCAGACTTATGTTGGCAATAAAAAATTAAAAACTTTCATGTATAAGTAGTTTCAAACCTAATAGTTTAAAGTAAAAGTGCTTTTGCACCGAACTTAACAATATTATATATAAGTAAATAATTGATTACAAAAGTAAGTAAATGCCCCACCAGTTTACTGACTAATATGTCCCTCACCCACACCCGTCCACAAGGTTGAAGATCATGCCAAGCATCTTTCATATATAGTTTATGACGAAAAATGAAACGATGGTCAAATCAATAACCGTGGAAAAGTGAAAGATTGAGATCCGACTTACTCTTAAATAAATGGTTTTCCAAGCTTCCTCGAGGCATGTATTCATAAACAAGAAGCCGGTGTTCATCCTCGTAGCAATACCCGATTAGCTTCACCAAATTGGAATGCCTCAATTGACCCAGAAATATAACCTCCGCCTGCAAATGACCAGTACCCATAATTATCATGAACTAATCAGATATAGCACTAGATAAAAAGAAAAAGTAACATTGCATCAAATATTAATCAACAACTGTTACATTTAACAAGATGAGAAGTGGCTAGTTTGGATCCTTACCAGCCATTCCCTGTGTCCTTGGTTGCCCTCCAAGTCCAAGAGCTTGACAGCCACGGGTTGCGCCTTCAACCCTGGGCGTACCTTCTCATCGACGAACCCTTTGTGTACCGGCCCAAACCCACCTTCTCCAAGAAAATTGCTGGACGAGAAGCTAAGGGTGATCACTCGGAGCTCGGCCAGGGTGAAGACATGCAAATTGGAGCCGACCAGGGACGACGACAAGTCCTCCGGCGACAGTGGCGACGCCGGATTGCTCAGGTTTGAGAATGATATCCTCTGGAACGACGACTGCTTCGCTGCCACCTTCCTCTTCTCCGGCAGCGGCGCCAGCTGCCTCTTGGCCGGCGACCTCAGACAACTCAGCAGCAAATACTCCCATGGAAGCTTCT
>JAVDBV010069411.1:0-14587 GCA_032619315.1 Piper longum
GGTTCGACTGGGTGAACTTCGCGGAAGCTCCGGTGAATTCCAGCGAATTCCACCAATTCCGGTTTTCCGACGAGTTTTGGCGATTTTCCGGCGGGTTCAGTGGTTTTCCGGTGAATTTCCGACGGTTTTCCGGCGAGAGTCGCCGGCGGCGCCTATCGGCCGGATAGGGGCCGTATAGGGTACCAATGGAACCGTCTCGGCGAGCCCAACACATCTGCGGTGTCAGCGTGGCCGACGGAGGCGGCGGCTCAACGGAAAGTGGCAAAATAGTGTGCGGCAATGGGTGGCTAGATTCGGCCGGGCTGGGCGGCAATCGGCTCCGATTCCGGTCGGGGACGGTTGCTAGGTGGTCAAGGAGGCCGAGGCGGCCACTGGATGGCGGTGGCGACGGTCGCCTGCGTCGGAATCGACCCACGAATGTGTCACGGCCGCGGCGCTAGGCGCGTCGATCCCTGGCGTCGCGGCGGCCGTATGTGGCCGAGGAAGGTCAGGGCGGCACGGCGATGCCGTCGTGGGGCGGAGCGGCGTCGGTCGGGCGGTGAAATATTGCTTCAAAACTAAAAACACTAAAGTTAGAGCTATCTGAGGATTTTCTTGTGCATTTAGTTTTAATTTTTCTTCCTATACAATTTAGTTAATTTAAGGTCAGTTACAACTGTCAAAGGGACAAATGGACTCTTAATAAGCTCATTTCTTATTGTGTGTAAGAAGAAGAAAAGTTGAAGCAAGAACACGCTGAAAGTGCTCACTTGGCTAGTACTTGTCAGGACAAAAATAAGAAAAAAAAAGAGGGCCAAGGAAGCTGATAATGGTCCATTTCTTAATTTTGTTTGTTCTGAGGTTAATTTAGTTTCAGTACCAATAAGTGTGTCAATGTAGGGTTACATGAGTTGCCGAAAGCCAATTGGTGTTGAAAAATTCATCTATGTGGGTGATGACAAATTAGTTGTAGTTGAAGCAATAGAGATTTTTAAATTATTATTGAAAAGAGGATATTATTTGGATTCAAAAGAGACATATGTAGTACCGTCTTTTAGACGAAATTTAGTTTCTATTTCTATATTGAAAAAATCTAGTTACTCTTGTTTATTTAGAAATAATAAGTTTAGCCTTTTTCTAAATTTAAATATTGTGGGTACGAGTTCCTTGTCTTTTATGATAATCTATATTTGCTTGATATTGTTACATCTTTTAATATAACTTTGTATGTGGGTTTACGTGGTACGAAAAAAAAATTAACTAATGAAAATTCTACTTTACTTTAGCATAATCGTTGAAGTAACATTTTTAAACAAAGAATTATACGAATTATGTTAGATGAAATTTTTTATTTTCTTAATTTATCAAATTTTCAAGCTTGTGTTGAGTGCATTGAGGGAAACAAACAAATATAAGGAGACTATGTGTTAATAAATCTTTAAGCGTCTTAGAATTAATACGTACGAATATTTGTGGGTCATTTCCTACGGCTTCTTGGAATGTTCAATAATATTTTATTACGTTCATAGACGATTATTCTCGTTATGGTTACCTTTATCTCATTTGTGAGAAGTCTTAAGCATTGAACGTGTTTATGACATATAAGGCTGAAGTTGAGAACCAACTTGACAAAACTATTGAGGCTATCAGATCTGATCATGGTGGTGAATACTATGGTAATTATGATGGATCATATATACAACGTCCAGGACCATTTGTCAAGTTTCTAGAAGAGTATGGAATTGTCCCGCAATATACAATGTCAGGTACTCCTAGCATAAACAGTGTTGCTAAGAGATGAAACTGAACATTAAAAGACATGGTAAGAAGTATGATTGCTCATACTACTTTACTTGATTCACTCTGGGGTGAAGCGCTAAAGATAACAATTAAGGTAACAATTAAGACCCCTTATGAATTATGAACTAGAAAAAAGCACAGTATTAAGCATTTATGCATTTGTGTTATTCAGCTGAGGCAAGGCCTTATAGGCCAAATGAAAGGAAACTAGACTAAAGAACAGTAAGTAGATATTTTGTTGGGTACTCTGAATGATCTAGAGGGTATAAGTTTCATGATCCCACAACAAGGTCATTGTTTGAGACGAGAAATGCCTAATTCTTTGAGGATATTGAGTTTGAAGGGGGAAATGAAGTTAGAGAATTTGTCTTTGAAGAAGAATTTGTTTCTCTTCCTATGATTGTTCTTGACAATAATCAGGATCATATTTCTGATGTTGTTCGAGATATAATACCAGAATTATAAGACAATGTCGAGAATCTTCCTAATCAAGTTATACCTAAAGGTAAAATTAACAGCCTCGAGAACAAATGTCATTGAGGAGATCCACAAGAGAAATGAGAAATGTAATTTCAAATGATTATGCCATCTTTCTCTAAGAACAAGAGGATAACAATGGAATGGTGGAAGATGATTCAATCAACTTTCATCAGGTCATTAAGAGTTCTAATTCTCAAAAGTGGATTGATGTCATGAATGAAGAGATGGAGTCTATGAAAACTAATAACGTTTGGGACCTTGTCTCATTGCCTGAAAGTGCGAAACCTATTGATTGTAAATGGATATTTAAAACTAAGAGGAATTCAAAAGGTGATGTAAAAAGATATAATGCTCATCTTGTTGCTAAAGGTTCTACTCAAAAGGAAGATATTAATTATAATGAGACTTTCTCTTTATTTTCATTGAATGACTCAATAAAAATAATTATGTCATTAGTGACATATTTTGATCTTGAGTTACATCAGATGGATGTAAAGACTATGTTTCTAAATGGTGACATTGATGACACAATTTATATGGTGCAACCAGAAAACTTTGTATCGGGATATTCAAACAATATTGTTTGCAAATTAAAAAAATCCACTTGTAGACTTAAGCAGGATTCTCGTCAATGGTATAACAAATTTCATCAAGTTATTCACTCATTTGGTTTTGAGATGAGTGTGATTGACGATTGTATACCATGAGTGTTGATGATATTTGCTTGCCAGTAATGATATAGATTTTTTGCACGAAACTAAGAGATTTTTATCAACAAAATTTGAAATGAAAGATCTTGGAAATACGTCTTTTGTATTAGGAATTCAAATACATCGAGATCGCTCTCGATATATACTTGGATTATCACAAAAGACCTATATAGAAAAAGTGCTTAAAAGATTTGACATGCAATATTGTAAACCACGAGATACCCCTATTTCTAAAGGAGACAAATTCAGTTTCAATCAATGCCCTAAAAATGATATAGAAGGAAAGGAAGTGCAAAAGATTCTCTATGCTTCAACAATCAAAAGTCTTATGTATACTCAAGTATGTACGTGTCCAAATATTTCATATATTAGTATAATGTTGGGTCTATATTTAAGTAATCCGGAATCAGATCATTGGATAGCAGCCAAAAGAGTCATGAGGTATCTTCAGCGAACAAAACATTACATGCTTACTTATCGGAAGTAAGATCAACTTGAGATTATTGGGTATTCTGATTCCGAATGTGTTGGATGTTAAGATCCACTTCTAGCTAAGTCTACCTGCTTGTCGAATGAGCTATTTTATGGAAGAGTGCTAATTAAACACTCATACCTTCTGTAAAACCCGTGATTCGAGTCACAGTTTTGTAGTCGTTAGCCGATCGTTTTAGCCGTCGATTCGAGTTGAGTATATTTCATAACATGTGTACTGAGCCGATGCCGGTTGCGTGTATGAGCCATGAGAGTCGTGTGTACCCGAGTATGTGATGATAACGTCATGAATGAGCAGAGAATGAGTTATCAGAATATATGAGAGTATACAGTTATGATTTTAGATTTCTTCATTTTGTGACCGTAGAAATAGTTTTAGGTTATTTACCACGTTAGGATGCGTTATGGGGTAGTTTGGGTGGGTTATTAGTTATAGAGCATGACATTTGGATGTTGTGTGTTTATTTTATTTTATGGGATTTTTCCTGATTTTTTTAGAATTATTTTGATTTAGATATTATTCTTGACTCAAGCCGGAGACGAGTCAAGTAATATTTACGAGGTTGCCATTGAGTTATATTTTCACCCTCGACACCTTCCTCCTTCACCCAAACCCTAGCCGCCCCCATTGTGGCCACCGTCGTCACTGCCGGCACCGCCCGGCCGTCGACCGATGCCGCTCCCTCCCACGACGGCTTCGCCGTGCCGCCCTTACCAGTCTCGGCCATGGTCGGGCCGTTGCGACACGAGATCGCCGCGCCTAGCGCAGAGCCCGTGTTGGGTCGCGTTTCCAATCCCGCCACCGGCGATCGTCGCCGTCGCCGTCCAGTGGCTGCCTCGGCATCACCGACCACCCAGCGGCCTTCCCCGATCGGAATTGGAGCCGATCGCTGCCCTGGCCGGCTGGATCTATCCACCCACCGCGGCTGCCCCTGTGTTTGACATTTTTCGGCGAGCCGCCACCTCCATCGGCCATGTCAACGCCAAAAAGTGTCTGGCTCACTGAGCTGGTTCTGATGGTACCCAATATAATCCCTATCCCGCCAGTAGACGCCACCGGTTACTATCGCCGGAAAACCACCAGAAAGTCGCCAAAAAAACCACTGAGCTGTCGAAAAACCGCCGAAAAGTTGCCAAAAAACTGGATTTACGGAATTCACCGGATCTTCCGCGGAGTTTACCCAGTCGAACCCGATCGAACTTCGGACGCCGTCGAGCACCCAATTCGAGGTTCGAGACGCACACATGATGAAACCCTAGCCATTACCGATTGCCGATGACACGAGGTATAATTACCTTCAAATTTATTATTTAGAATTAATGATTGTTAGACAACATGCTAGGGTTGAGTAATTGATGTGATAAATGCCTAAATGTGAATGAAACGGTGAGTTAGATGATGTGATTAAGAATGATGAGGATTAAGTGACTAATGAGGTAGTCTGAATATGATAAATGGTTACGATGTAATTTAGAAAAATATAATAAAATTGATCTGAATAGGGTGAGTTCTAATTATTTTCATATTTATGATTATTTGACTATTGATAAATGTTTGTATTGTGAGTGTGATAATTAGGACTAGTTTAATGCATCATTTATTTAGCGGGCATTAGTATTTAATTTTGATGTGTAGGTACGGAGTAGGACCTTGCCGTCTAGGCACGATGACACGCTTGGAGCTTCTACCAAGTCCGTTTAGGATTCGCTTCTGTTTTACGCTCTATTCCATTGTATGTTTGGTTTTCTACTTGCAGGACTAGTTAAGTGGCGTTTTATTGGATCCCATTTAACTCAGGTTATTTAGCCGATCGCATTTCTGAATTAATAACCCTCGAAGATGAGATCTCTCGAGTATGGTTTTGAAAACAAGATCCACCACAAGTTGCCTTCGGGCCTATTATATTAAATTCCCTACCCAGGCCTATATATATGTATAGTTTTCGTGTTTTTAGTGAGAAATGGAAAGAGGGAGGCGGCCATGTCTTCAGATAGGGCATGTGCTCAGCTGTGGGTTGATGTTGGGGAGGAGCCACTTCATCCTGAAGGATCCTGCTAACTCCACGTTTGAGTTCCTCACACCCGGAGAATGTGGAGGTTTACGGGTACTGTTTAGTACAGCACATGTACGGACTTGTGGTTCAAAGGTTACTAAAGGCGACTGCTTGAGAGTATTCGGCCTTCGACTCAAGGCCTGGAGTAATATGGAGGACGTAGAGGGCTGAGATGAACGAGAATGAGATTTGATGCAAGACGCAATAGATGAGATGGATAAGGAAAGAGAATGAGATGGAAAGGGGACGTTGCCGCTTGAGGGAGATGACTCCTATTTATGCCCTTATGAGAGTTCTTGAGGAAGTATATTATGGTTTTCATTCAACGGGAGGGTTAGCTCTCCTGTACTAGTTTGATATTAATTATTTTTCTGACCGGTAACACTTGTTACTAACGACTTTTTATAATATATATAGGTGAAGAACTTGATCGGATGTGCTAGTTTGGACGGAGGAGCAATAAGGTCTTTTGCACAAACACATATTTAATAATTGAATGTTTAATATTGTGTTTATGATTTTATTATATTAAAATTGATGTGAGAAAATGCAAAAAGATGATAATACGCTATGATTGAATGTTAACATGATGATACGATGTGAGTTATGAAGAGGATGTGCAGGTGGGCTGAGACCCAAGCTTGAGAATAAGTACATAGTAAATTACATTTTATGAATGAAATTGTTGATATGTCCATATATAGTTGTATATATTATTTTGACAGGGTGGCCCTTAATTGCACTTTTAGGGAAGACTCTGTCCATTTTTATTTAGAGTTTTTTATTTTATTTTATTGTAATTGTGTTGATGTGTGTGAATTGATTTTCATGTTATCCATGTAGTGGCATGTCAGGATTTTTGTGCATTCATCCATGCATATAGAAAATCGCATCTTCATCTAAAGACGCTGAGAGTAGATCCGGGTCGGCTTAACCGAATCTAGAAAATTAGCAAACGGTTCGGTCGCCGGTAACATTTTTGGGTCGGTTCACGGGTGAGCCGAGTTAGGGTGTTACACCTTCTTCCACCATGATAGCTGAATTCATAGCTTGCTATAAGGCATCCAATCAGGGAATATGGTTGCCGAATTTTGTCACAAGGCTGCATATTGTTGATAATGTTGAAAAACCACTTCACTTATTTTGTGACAATCAGTTTCTAGTATCATATTCAAATAATAACATGAGCTCATAGAGATCAAGTTCCTTGTCATGGGAGAAAGAGTTTATAGTGGTAAAGTTTCAATAGAGCATATTGAGACAAACTCCATAGTTGCGGATTTATTTACTAAAAGTTTACCGCTTAAGGTCTTTCATAAGTATATTATTCATATGAGTATTGTATCATTTGATGATATACTACTTTAGTGAAAGTTGTATTTGGTTTAAAGTTCACTCTGTGTTTTTTTTTTATGATCTCATAAGGTTGGACCAGTTAAAAATAAACATATTTAGATAAAATTACATGTAATTTTTATACTACACATCCATACTTGATCTATGCTATTTAATTATGTTAATATATTTGACTATGGATAAGTTTAGTTACGATAAATGTAATGAAAATCGACTTGATCCTATATTAACATTAATTAATAGACGAGATTGTTATTTTGAAATAATAGTACATGTTATTTTGGAGCTTATGAAGTTATATACAATTATTTATGTATATATAATATAAGTGGGAGATTATTGGATATTAGACGTATATATAATTGTATATAATTGTATCGTATGATGTTATTATTAAGGTTTGAGCCTAAATTAAATTGATCTATTAAAGTTAAGATTAATGAGTCATTAATATTTAAAAATAAGTATGGGTAAATATATATAGATATCGTTTTCGTAATCTTTAATTTATGATGGGTTAAATTGAAAATATAAAAAATAAAGATAAATATAGTTATGGTCTCCAAATTCTTACTGAGTTTTTTTTTATGAAATAATGAGAAAAAAAACGCTAAGCCTTTTACTATTTTATATATTCAATATACTATGTAGTATAAAGTACTTTTATAGAGATAGTCAATGATTGACTATGTATCAAGCCATTAAGAAGAGGTTTGCAAAGCCCAATATTATTGGGGGAATGGACACGATACAGCAACTTGGAAAAGAAGTTCATGCACTGTCTAACTCATACACATCCTTGTGCGACACATTAAAACAAAAATCTTTCTTGACCAACTGAATGTAACATGAATGAGGGAGATAATTTGTATCATCATTCTTGAAGTTAAAATGATAAAGGAGACTTTAAATATGAACTTCCTTAAAGCTATGATAAATACAGTGCATAATTGACCTGACTTGCAACAAGAATAACTGCTTTTTCTTTTTTACTGAAAGAAGAATCAGTATGACCAAAAAAGGCAGCTAGTATGCCGACTGCAACTGAGTTAAGCACCAGTAAAATGACATGCAAGACTCTGTAAAACAAGAACGAGACACTTGCCATTAACTACTTGAATTTTAAAAGCTCAATATAGGACTACCTAGTTTGCGATGAAAAATAAATCAAATAGCTAAAAAACATCAGATTCAGAAATGATGCATATTAATACACTTGTCATTCACAGATTCAATGAGAACTCGTACCAGGAGATCAAACTCATAATGTTTAATTATGTTGACTCTTATCACACATTACTCTCGCATAGTTGCTCTAAGAACACACGCTTCCAAAATGATATGATTGTCACTTCTCAATTCAAATTATCTGCATGTTTTCATGACTTACTAAACACTACCCAATTTTCTTCATGGTATTTGTTGAAGTAAATATTTAATGGTTTTTTTTTCATATAGCTGGAGCTTTCGGGACAAATAATTACACCATTCAAAATTTATATAATATTAGAACTAAAGGGTTGGGACTATAATTTTGTTAGAGATATATACTTAAAAAATATTAATTTGCCTTATGTTATGTCCAATGAACTATTTACCACGTATTTGTCAATGTACTAAGCGTTAAAAGATTGTTTGCACATGAAAGGGAATATTGAAGTTAATATTTAGTATTTCTATTTCTTAAAAACTCGAGCTTTTGAGACAAGTGATTAAACCATCTAAAATTTTTATTATTTATTTGTCTTAGCCTTCAAAATTTTATCATATTCATGATTATAATTGTGTGCATGGCTTTAGTATGCATTTTTCTAAGCATGGCATTTTTAGTTAAACCTAGTTAGTTAAAGAAGCTAATTAAATGAGCAGCTAGAACGAGGGTTGCGCTTCCAAGATGAACAACAAAAGCTTCATTCTACCTCCTCTCTGGGCAGGGACAACCAGCAGTTGCAAAGGCTCTTTCTTCCTCAACTCGAACTTCCATATCTTGCACACAATCAGCCCCTTAGCTGCTTGGTCTCTTGACCATCACCTTAAGACACTCCTAATCTTTTCAGAGTTTACTGTTGTTAGTTGTTTGCTGGAACAACGACCAGAGCTTGCTGCTATTTTTATTTGGTTACTACTGCTTTGTCATTGCTTTGTCCTGTATCTTTGGTAGCAGTTGAACTCTGAAAGTAAGTTCTCAGAAATACTTGCAATATGGCCTTATCCACTTACCTACATCCACATCCTATCCACCTTTCACCTTACATATCTAAGCCCTACAAACCTACGCCAAAAACTGCCTGAAACACACAGACACATGAATTAGAATTCACGTCATTTTTTTTAGTAGGAAAAATGAGGCATTGAATATCTCATTTGTAACCATTGCAAGAGGCAAAATGAATAATTTCTAGTAACCTAGAATATTGCACTTTAGCCCAAACATTGTTCTGTCGACCATATATAAGCAAGAAACGAATAATAAAAAAAAAATTGCTCATCCATTATTTATCAATCGGCAAGAAGTTACACATACAAGATGGACGTCACCGATGCACAACGCTCCCCACTTGATAAAGATTAAGTAATGAGAGTTTTACATGTGCAGATTGACGCTCTTATCTAAAGATATTCTTTCCATGAATCAAATAGGTGAACCTATGAATACAAAGCAAAACAAGGAGATACACATAGTAAATAAACTGGTAGATGCACTTACTGCAGTGAGAATTTCGGAAAACTTGCAAATTCATAACATGCCATGAGTCTTTATCACAAAGAACGCCCAGGTAAAAAGATCAAGTGGAAATCATCCATTGTATCACCATAAGTCAAAACCCACCCCTTAAAGTTCATAGAAGTAGGTATTTGTCCGCCACTAAAAACTCACTGCCAAAATCTAAGCTTGCAGACCAATTTTTTTCGCTAGGATCACTTCAACTGGCTTGTGCATCTCCTCTCATAAAATTCTTCAATTTTCCATGACATTTTATGGTATAGAATCACCATACATTCTTTTAGAACCCATATCATGTCCACGCACATGAGAAAGACATTGAACCATCTTTAAAGGAGAGAAGAGCTTAAACTCTAACCGTGAATAATCTCCAAATTGATAAGCAAAGAAAAAAAAAATTATGATCAATAAGAAACTTTTTTGGCACTCTTGTGTACATCTATACCTTCTTCTTTTCAGAATAAGTAGGTTCGTAGGCTCAATTAAGCCCAACCTCTTTTCTTGTATCTAGCCTGGACTTTACCCTAAGCAATCTCCACTCCAGGTTATATTTCATATGTAAATATTGAGGATAAAAATAATGAACCTCTAAACAAAATAAATAAATACAGAAGAAAAAGTACTGAGTGAATGCTAACATATGCAATCCACGAAGATATGCACGGTTGAACGAATGATGGCACACCTTTCCCAATACTAGAGGAACTAAAAGCGTAGCAGTGAGGCTTTTGAACAACTGACGAGTAGGAAGAGAAACCCCAACACCACCAGCCACAAACTTTGACAGAGTGAATGGTACCTACAGTCAGCCAAGAGCCAGAGAAAGCCCATTCAGTAGAAAGGAATTGTTTAAGAGTACCACTGAGAAAAATAAAAAGAAAATCTACACTTTTCTGAAATCCTCCATCAAATCGCAAAAACACTTCAATGAAAATGGGGCAGAGACAAAAATTAGAACAAACAAGGTAAAGGTAAACAAAGTGTACATAGCAACTCGATACAATGATCAAACCATCAAAATAAATTATCCTTGGAACCAGCCCGCATTTTAATTTTTCATGACAACTCAAATACAACCCAAGATAGAGCTTCAAATGTCAAGTCAGCCAGAAAGTATTACTAAAGAAGTGACATCATACACTGCAAATACAAAACCATGCAAGCGCGGAATGTGAAACTGCCCATTTTCAGCCATGCAAAACATACAACATAAAATGATCAAGAAGAAAGCACACGAAAACGTTTTCCACATGAAAAGCAAACAAAATGTACATGAAATAGAGAAACATCGTTTTTGAACAATCAAAATTAATCCCATCAAAACAGTAATATTTAATAAGGAAATAAATTTTGGGCAATACAAGCTCAAGAAACTTACAATCAAAACTCCCAAAAGATTGGATATTACTGTCGTTGCAAGAGCAAGGGCAGTATTCCCCTTCACTAGCTGCATCAATTAAGACACATTATTTCATAATGTTGCCCACAAAAAATACGATTACGTAAGGGAAGTAAGTACACTAAGAAAGGAGCACCGTTGTTAAAGCTACTCCACTGGATAATGTTGTCGGGACAGAGCAAAAGATAGTTAATCCTGCATAAAGGATATTTTTGTATGTAACATGAGAAAAAACCATAAACATATCAATAATATCCAACCACAATAACTATGCCCGAAACATAAGTAAAAAACTTAACCTGTAACAAACTCCTGAGGTTTAAAGTAAAGTTGCAATACAATCTTGGAAAGAAAAGGGCTTAAGATGAGAATTGAGACCTAAAGAAAAAGCAGAGTTGTCTAATTAATGCAAGACCATAAAAAAGACAAATATTCCACCTAAAAGCCTAAAAGTCAGCAAAGGATTTTTTTTTTCTTCTAGTTTCCTTGCTCAATTGAAATATTCATTTTTTTCATATAATTTGTGGAGTCAATAGAAAATAAAGAAACATGAGATTGTTTTTTCAGCAAAGGAAAAGGAAACTATCAATTTCATATTAAGAATAGAAACATAACACACCCCTCCCGTTTTGACAATGATGAAAGGATTTCATTTACATGAATCCACCAAACCAGGAACTGAACAATCTTAGTTGTCATGTAGAGTCATTACAAAATTTTCATTTTTTCCATGGCAGCAAATGTATTAAATTAGATACATAAATTGCATGCATCTCACAAACAAAACATAATGAGACCAAAAAAGAGTAACTAAGCAAGAATAAAACCAACATATTGATTATCAACGTCATACTAGCCCATATATTCCCACAGATCATGCTTCTTTTGGAGCAGAGACTTCCCCATCTCGTAGCATGAGCCCCACGCTCCATTAAAGCAACTTGAGAAAAGGGGAAAAAATTTTCAATCAAAAGAAAAATTATAAAAAGCAAAAAGAAAAACTGATGGATGAAACTTAGCATTTAATTCACCAGGTTCAAGATATAAGTTGGTTGGTTTTAATTCTAGCTCATTTCAGACTTATTCCCAGGTTTTTTCCAAATAATATGCATGATCTTGTTTAGCTGATACAAAATTCCAAGGAATTGTTTCTTCATACCACAGTTTTCACATATTTTTGCTTCCAAAAGTTACATTCATGGTATTTGTGATTCCAGTTTTACCAAAAGATAATTTCAGAAATTTGAAATTATTGAAAAAATCTTAAAATTCTATATGGTGCATGGTAAAAGTTGTAGCCAAAAAAGTTACTGTTGGCAGACTATAGGACTCCAAAATTTTGTTTTTGTGAATACTTAATACACACCTTCAAGGTGACGCTATTCATCAAGATTATTGTCCTTCAGAACTGGAGGACATTTTTTAAAATCTTAATGTAGGAAATACAACAAGACTAAAGGTACATCCATCAATAATTAGAATTTAAGAGAGAGATTAATTACAAAATTTGCATATTTTGAGCATTGATTTTGCAATATTCATTTTCATTTTGGCTATAATAGAGAATCAACTATAAGTAGTCTATCATTATTGTAAATGACTGTTGATAAATGAAATTTGCTTCTTGGTCCATTCCAAGCTTTCTCCTTGTCTCGAATAGATTCCAAACATTTTTCACACCATTTTCCCCAATCTTGATGCCAATTCGGACATAAATTGCCCAATATTCGTCCTATTTCATCTTCCTAATTCATCCCCTCCATCACACCCTATGGGATAAATGCAATTCATCCCCCCGTTGCAGATGAGCACACAACTAGCAAATCCACTAAGCGCAAGAAATAGAAGTTATTTCAGTAAACTGTGCCACCCATGCATCCAGCATTCACATAAAAACAATTAAAAGCATTTTGCTCACCTCTGCAACAAATAAAGAAAAAACCTCATCTTTACTTTTCCATGCCTACTGAATTTAGAAACAAAGCAATAATAACACAAGTATAATGCAACCGAGCATCGCTAACATTGGCAATGCTTTTCCCACAAAGTTGAACGATACGGGAAAAAAAAAACGCCATTACCTATAGGCAAGAAATTGGTCACGACAAAGCCAAACACGGGCTTCGAGAACTCGGTGAAACTCCTCGAACTAGACGAATTGCTCAAATCCTCGTGGGCATAGCCGCCTCCCCCCGCCTAACAAAACCAAGAAAAAAAGAAAAAAAGCGAATCCCTCGGTCAGAAGACCAGCTGTGAGCTGGAGCAGATTCTTGGGAGGCGAGGAAGCCGGCGACGGTCAACTTGCGATAGGAGCAAAACTCTTCTACTGGTTAGTTACTGCTTCGGTCTCTGTTTTAGATACGGTCAACTACGGTGTCAACTTCAAAGTGAGTGACAACGGACAAGTCTCAAAAGTCAAAACCCACCGTAAAATAAACGACGGCGTGAATAAAAAGTAAAAACAGTGTATGATGATTTTTTTTTTTGGGATCCAGTCATCGGTTTTAAAGAAATTGTAGGAATGAAGATTCAAATTTTGTCAATTGATTCTAAAACTCTGAATTACTTATTGTTATGAAGAACATATAAAAAAGTTTACAGCGCCCGTTAATATTTTTCTATCACTTTTATTTTCCTTATTTCATACTTCCTCTATCACCTCTAAATATTACTTTAAAATGAATGTTTACTACATTTTTTAATAAGATAATAATAAATACTTTTGTACAAGTTTAATATGCGAGCCCATATTGTAGAGGTTTAAATTTATTAACACTATATTAAACATAATAAAAGATAATCATGATACAAGGCATACAAATTTATAAATGATTTTTTAAATTAGAAGTTGTAAAGTAGATACCGCTTCAAACTGATTTTTTTTTACAAAAAAAGATAAATATATTAAATAATTTGAAAGGGCAAAGGATGGGTGTATATATTCTATCTAGTCCACAAATGGGGGCCACTTCAACATTGTGAAATATTTTTTGATGGTAGAACATGTTTGATATTGTGAAATAACTAAGTTGAAGAGAAAGGCCAATAGGAACTGAATGGTGCGGTCTCTAGTTTATCTGTCACCTCTTTTAATGTCAATTTGGTGTTGGATTGTTGTGTTGGGTTAATTTCACATCCTATTTGGAGGCAACCCGTGACTTGTATATAGGCTAATGGGAAAGCCTTAATTTTTAAGCTAGCTTTTGGATTAAGAGAGGCCCATAAACATGTTGCAAGTCACTTTTGGGGCTTAAAGGACCCAATAAGTGGTATCAAAGCTAAGGATGGTTTTGGTGTTGCCTCAATTAGCCACACAATTTGTCGGCCGGTCCGAATTTGTGTCTCCCAATTTGTCGGTCAGTCCGAAGTGGCCCCCAAGACATGTTGGCTCTGCATGTGGTGAGAGGGAGATGATTCGGGTGTTATGATGTGTGAAGGGGAGAATTGTTGGGTTAATCTCACATCCCATTTGGAAGCAACCGGTGACTCGTATATAGGCTAATAGGAAAACCTTAATTCTTAAGCTAGCTTTTGGATTAAGAGAGGCTCATGAACCTGTTGCAAGTCACTTTTGGGGCTCGAAGGGCCCAAC
>JAVDBV010069412.1:0-18586 GCA_032619315.1 Piper longum
ATATATATATATATATATATATATATATATCCATCGTAATTAATATGCACTGCTTAGTCAAATAGAACTTTTTAACTCTCAGAATATAGATCCGTGAATTGATGATGACAAAGCAAAAGTAAACTTCGTAGTTTTTCAAATTTACAAATTGAAGGATGCAAGCGGAAGCGCTTGGTTTAAATGACACTAAAACTTTGAATATTCATTACAAATTAATAAATTTGCAAAAGGATGTAAAGCAACCAGTTTAGACAACTCATTTCCTCATTTACATGGAACCAATTTACAGTTAAAGAACCTTCAGAAGTTGCACCTCAAAGATCAATGGCTCCTTTGCATGAGATAGAAGACTCCTCCTAGGACCAAACTGCAAAAATACAATAAAAAGGATTGACTACTTATATTCTGTTGATCGTACTTTTTTTCCCCTTTTTTTTATATCATCTGGAAATTCAATGAGCACCTCATTGGGAATTGGTTTCAGATATTCATTGACATATCCTACTTCAGGAGGAATCAAAGCTCTTCTCTTTCCTGCAATAGCATATATCATACATAATCTTAAGAAATTTCAGGCTAATAATAAACTTGATTTTGCCTCCAACTAATCACTGTGTGCACCATAAGAGAAAAATATTTTTTCCTGACGAAGCATTGCTAAAAGCAGAACCAGGAGTCCTGGGAGTTGGGTCGGGCCAATCGAGTTGTTAAGGATCAGATTCATCCTTGCATGTCAGGAGACAATTCTATTCCTAGTTGCATGGTCTGTAAGCCACAGTGTAGAGTTTACCTCCGACTTTCATGCCAACTAAAACTTCTTTTAGTCCTTGTATCATCTGAAATCATAGCCACATAGCACTTATAAACTACAGAATTGATTTAAACAATTCACCCCAAACATTACAGAAGAAAACCAGTCAACAGCCTAAGATTACTAGCTGTGTGACACGTTCCCAAGTTGAGTGACACAACAACTATGATGTGAAATGTGTAAAATGAAAGACTAATTACCTGTTTTTCGTCCAAAGGAAGTGTAATAGGCTCGCTGACTCCACTGAACTGATCCACAGTGCTGCATCATGAACATGATTTTCAATGAAGCATAGATCAAGCATACAGGAATAGCTAGAAAACCAATAAATAATTTGAGAGTCTGTAGTTAAGCCCCCTCAAGTTGAAGCATGAAGATGTGAAATGTCCAACATAAAGATAAAAGAGTTGAACTTGTTGTCAAAGTGCCTTGGTAAATGGGTGAACTAGAAGAATAGTAGGTGAAATGTGCTGAGGCGAGATTACACCTTGTGAAAAAATTGTAACGATTGTTCATAGAGATACAAATATGGTACAAATTATATACATTGTTACAAAGCTAAAATTGGAAAAATTGCATCGTATTAAATCACTCAAACATGGTACGAAGTATATTTCCTGGGTAGGAGATAAAGATGATGACTAGATGCTGGCTGCGAAGGATATCATGCCTTGTATAGATATATTATTTGTACGAGTTCTCTATGAACAATCTATACAATTTGTAGTTCATTTTTTTACAATAATTTACGCATTGACATAGCATATGTTTTTTACTGGATCATTTCAGCAAAAAAGTTAATTAGTTCAACCCTTTCTTAGATTGATGTGGCGATAAAGAAGAGTACCATATACTAAATCCTAAACATAAAGTATTTAAGAACTAACAAATTTTGAGTAAGATGAGTCAATGGCAGGGTGGCAGCAAGCAAGGGAATGGCAGAAAACAAATATTTGGTTAGTAAATGGCATTATTTCGAATTAATCTAAAAATTGAAACTGCAAATACTGCATTGAATGAATGATATGTGATAATATAAAATCTTAAATATATTGCTCTTATGACGCCCCACCTATGAACGAAATACCCATTTGAGCGGCGACAGACATAATTAAATTCAACAATGTCTCCTTCATGTGCTTCTGTCCCTTCTCCATGTATAATATCTGCCAACCCAAAGTGAAGAGTTATTATCCAGTCAAGAACATCAGCAAATCACAGCAGTAGTCATACAAATGAATTCACTCTCCTTTCTTCAAATGCACTGAACTGCTACTGGTAAAGCTTATGAAATCGTACTTTTCACTCCACCACAGAATTTGTCGACCAAAAAAGTGTTCTTATCAAATTATCATTATTCAACAGCAGCATTCCATTTCACTCACTATAGCCAATGAATACGGGATGAGACGAACCTTGAAATCTAACCCCACTCGGAAGCTTCAGAGATCTGGTTGCTTCAAATTACAAAAGCCCAAGCTCAGTCAGCACGGCAGAATGAGTTAGCAAAGTAAGCACCATTCAATCAGTGAACAGCATTCAATCAATTGGCACTTAATCAAGCAACAAAAGTGCATTTGTAATCCATTACTTGCCTTAATACATACCACAAACAAACATTAACCTAATTCCAACTAGGTCATGTGGATTTTGTGCAACCAACTGATTACTCATTTAAAAATAAAAAAATGATGGCTCAAACTTTGAGTGTCAAACCCTATCAACTCTACCAATGCTTATGCATTGTCAGTCTCAAGCTCAGACTAAGGAAAAGGTGTTGGGGGCATCTGGCCATCAAACACTACACCATTTGTAGTCGTGTGGATTCTAGTTTCAGATCCATGTCCCCACCACCTTCTCTATGGAAGAAGAAGAAGATACAAAATCAACTACTGTACAAGAAACAAAGGTATCTCCAATTATAGCCAGAAATTAGTTTTTGTGTTGATAAAATAAGATCTGCTTACTTATGTCATGATATACAATTAATTAAATCAAGTACTTGCTAGTGATTAGTCATTACTTGCTCCATGGATTCTAGTTAAGGATTCATGTGCCCAACACCTTCTCTATGGAAGTGGAAGAAGAAGAAGAAGAAGAAGACGCCCAATCAACTCCCACGTAATTAAATCAGGTATTTGCTAGTGATTAGTGTTTAAAATTTATAACTTACCCTTAATAACAAAATTTTATTATCTTCATATCAAATCATCAAGTAAATAAAATTAGATAGTAGAAACGTAACTGAATCCATAAAAAAAATTGATTCTTTACCTCTTTAGGTTTTAATCTTCCAAATTAAAGAATAGTTTTCAAAACCAAAGTTTCGGGACAATGGAATACTAGAACGAAAACTATTTATGAAATCAAGGACCATAACCTCCTTATTTATAGCATTAGTTTTATAATTTCAATTTGACCCATCATAAAAGAGAAATTACAAAAATAATATCTACACATTAAATTCCACACTTTTTATTAAATTCTACACCTTTATTTATAGCCCATAAACCTTAACTTCAATAGATCAATTTAATTTAGGCTAACTTTAAATAATAGCATATGATACAATTCTTGATTCATGTATATATTTAAGTCCAACATCCAACAATCTCCCACTTAGACTATATATATACAAAGATAATTATATATATGAACTCCAAAATAACAAACGTCATTATTCTAAAATAACAATCTCGTCCATTTATCAATGTTAATATAGGATCAACGCAATTTTCATTACATTTATCGTTACTAAACCCATCCATGGTCACATACATTAACAAAATTAAATGACATAGATCAAGTGTGGATGTGTAGCATGAAAATTATATGTAATTTGATTTGAACATAACTATTTTTAACTAGTCCAACCTTATAAGATCACCAAAAACACAAAAAAAAAACAGAGTGAACCTTGAACCTTAAACCAAATACAAATTCCCACTAAAGTAGCATATCATTAAATGATACAACACTCATATGAGTAACATGCTCATGAAAGACCTTGGGTGATGAACTTTTAGTAAACAGATCCGCAACCATGAAATTTGTCTCAATATGCTCTATAAAGACTTTACCACTCTAAACTCTTTATTTCATAATAAGGAACTTAATCTTTATATGTTTTTAACTTAGATGAGCTCTTGTTATTTGAATATGATACTGCAGACTGATTGTCACAAAATAACTTAAGTGGTCTTTTAATATTATCAACAATACGCAACCCTGTGACAAAATTTTGCAACCATATTCTCTGATTAGATGCCTCATAATAAGTTATGAATTTAGTTGCCATGGTGGAAGAAGCTATGAGTGTTTGCTTAGCACTCTTCCAAGAAATAGCTCCTCCTGCAAACAGGTAGACGTAGCTAAAAGTGGATCTATGACTATCTTGACATCCAGCAAAATCGGAATCCTGATACCCAATGATCTGAAGTTGATCGGACTTCCGTTATGTAAATATGTAATGTTTTGTTCTCAGAGAATACCTCATGACTCTTTTGGTTGCTTTCTAATGATCCAAGCTTGGATTACTTAAATATTTTCCCAACATCCCAACAATATATGCATTATCTGGATGCGTACATATTTGAGTATAAATAAGACTACCCACTACCTAAACATAGGGAATCTTTTGAATTTCCTTTTCTTCTATGTCATTTTTAGGACATTGATTTAGACTAAATTTATCTCCTTTAAAAACAGGCATATCTCCTAGTGTACAACCTTATATGTCAAATCTCTTAAGCACTTTTTCTCTATAGGTCTTTTGTGATAATCCAAGCATACATTGAAAGCGATCCCGATGTATTTGAATTCCTAATACAAAAAACACATTTTCAAGATCTTTTATTTTAAATTTCTTTAATAAAGATCTCTTGATTTCGTGCAAGAAACATATATCATTACTAGCAAGCAATATATCATCAATATATAAAACCAAAAAAATAAACTTACTCCCACTAAACTTATGATATATACAATCATCAATCAGATTTATCTCAAAGCTGAACGAGAGAATAACTTGATGAAATTTGTGATACCATTGACGAAAAACCTGCTTAAGTCCATAAATAGATTTTTTAAATTTGCAAACTATATTATTTGAATCTCCCAATACAAAATTTTCTGGTTGTACTATATAAATTATTTCATCAATGTCACCATTTAGAAACGCAGTCTTTACATCTATCTGACGTACCTCACTATGCTGTTGTTTTTAGCGCTTCACCCCAGTGTGAATTAGGTAAAGTAGTATAAATAATCATACTTCTTACCATATTTTTTAATGATCGGTTTCGTCTCTTAGCAACACCATTCATCCTAGGAGTACCTGACAGTGTGTATTGTGGGACAATTCCACACTCCTATAGGAATTTGGCAAATAGTTCGGGACGTTTTATACCTGATCAATTATATCCACTATAGTATTCACTACTACGATCAGAACTGATAGCCTTAATAGTTTTGTCAAGTTGATTCTCAACTTCAGTCTTATATGCCTTAAACACGTCCAATGCTTGAGACTTTTCATGAATGAGATAAAGGTAACCACAATGAGAATAATCGTCTATGAACATAATAAAATATTATTAACCATTCCAAGAAGCTTAAGAAATGACTCACAAATGTCCATATATATTAGTTTTAAGACGCTTGAAGATATATTAGCACCTAGTCTCCTTATATTTATTTATTTTCCCTTAATGTACTCAACACAGACTTGAGATCTAATAAATTAAAAGAATAAAAAATTTCATTTAACATAAGTCGTTCAATTCTTTGTTTAGAATGTGTCCTAAACGCTTATGCTAAAATAAAACAAAATTCTCATTGATTAATTTTCTTTTCATACCACTTAAACCTACGTACAAAGTTTTATTAAAAGATGCAATAGTATCAAGTAAGTATATATTATCATAAAAAGACAAAGAACATATACCCATAATATTTGAATTTAGAAAAAATACTAAACTAATTATTTCTAAATGAACAAGAATAACCAGATTTGTCCAATATAGAAATAGAAATCAAATTTCGTCTAAAAGACGGAACTATATTTGTCTCTTTCAAATTCAAATAATATCTTTTCTTTAATAATAATCTAAATATCCATATTGCATTGACACACTTATGTAACTAGAGCACCTATATCTAGCCACTTGTGTATTGGTACTGAAGCTAAATTAACCTTAGAACAAACAAAATTAAGTAATGAACCTTTCTTTGCACGCCAAACATGATATTTATTGCATTCCTTCTTTTATATGTTCAGGTTTACCATAAAAGAAACAACAAGAAGCCTAATTTTCTTTTTATTTTTGTCCTGATAGTTACTAGCCAAGTGAGCGTTTTCAGCCCATTCTTGCTTCAACCATTCTTCTTCTTGGACACTATAAGAAATGAGTTCATTAATAGTCAATTTATCCTTTTGGTAGTTATAACTGACCTTGAATTAATTGAATTGTGCCGAAAGAAAAATTAAAACTAAATGCACGAGTAAATTCTTCGATAACTCTAAACTTAGTGCTTTTAATTTTAAAGCAATATTTGATATTTTTAAGATATACTCTTTTATAATTATTTTGCCTTTAAACTTCATTGAAATCAAGTTCGACAAAACGTTGTTTCAACCTTACCGTTTTTTACAAAACATTTTACAATTTCTTTAAGAAACTTAATGGTTGTATTAACCTTCTCAGCTACATATCCCCTAAAGGTCTCTGATATTCTACGCTTCATGGTTATAAGACTCATACAATTTGAACGTTCCCACTTCTCAATGTCCCGATTTTCCTCAATGAAATTTTTCTCTGTAAGAGAACTAGGTTGTTCAGTGCTTAATGCAAAGTCAAGATCTATACAACCGAGAATGATCATTATGCTCTCTTTCCAATCTTTAAAATTATCTTTAAGCATTAAAATTGAATTGATATTAAGAGAAATCATATAAGCAAATTGATTTACTGAATCCATAGAACAAAACAACATGCCCATAATAAGATTAACAATTCAAATAATGGTGAATCCTATCAATAGATACCTAGCCCAACATTAATATTAAAAATATTAATTTATAAGTGGTACTCTCAATATAGTAATCAAATATAGATAATAAATCCTTTCAAATAATAAACCTTCCTTTAGGCAGATTTATTATCCGCATGGAAGCTTGATAATTATCCCATATTTATTACACAAATGAATCTTAGTGTTATAATCAAATATAGAAAATAAATCCGGTCAAATAATAAACCATCATTTGCGCTGATTTATTATCCACATAAAAATTTGATAATTATCCCATATTTATTACCGCAAATAAATATATAATTCTGTCAAATATTAACCTTCCTTTGGGCCGATTAATATTAATATAAATTAAATACCCGTAATTGTCTTAATATAAAAAAATTAATTAATTTTCACAAAGAGGCTATTTTAGCAGCATATTGTAGTCCTTAATAAATTTTAAAATATTAGTCATAACTGAACTATAATTTTCAATTTGATAATCCCAAATAACATAAAACTAAAAAGGTTATAAAAGCATCTTTATTTGAAAATTTTTTGAAATTATAACCTTTTATAACTTTATTTCCTCGCTTTATATTTTACCAAAAGATGACCTTAATTTGGGAATAAATATCCCATGTACAAATTTCCTTTAATCCTGAATCCTTAAATCAAGATGTGATATGGAATTGAACAACGTAATTAATCCTCAATGATCTACTATGAAGTTGTCTCTTGATGCCACTAGTTTGAACTTTATAACTTAACCTTAATAACAAAATTTTATTATCTTCATATTAAATCATCGAAGTAAACAAAATTGGATATACCTGAATCCATAAAAAAAATTAATTCTTTACCTATTTAGTTTTGATCTTTCAAATTCAAAAATAATTATCAAAACCAAAGTTTCTAGACAATGGAATACCCCTACTCATGAATTCAGGGATCATAACCTTCTTATTTATAACCTTAGTTTCATAATTTTAATTTAACCTATCATAAAAGAAAAATTACGAAAATGATATCTACACATTGAATTCCATCCATTTTATTGAATTCCACCCCTTTATTTATGGCTCATAAACCTTAACTTTAATAGATCAATTTAATTTAAGCCAACTTTAAATAATAACATATGATACAATTTTGATTCATGTATATATTTATATCAAACATCCAACAATTAGTCATTACTTGCTCTATGGATTCTAGTTTATGATCCACGTCCACAACACCTACTCACACTTAATTAAATCAAGTATTTGCTAGTGATTAGTCATTACTTGCTTCAACACAGATACCACAAACAAACATTCACCCAAATATCATAGTCTAACATCTAAACCTTATTCCAAATGGGTAATAAAAATTTTACACATTCTATTAATCGCTCTATTTTCAGTTGATTAAATGATGTTTTTCCTTTGTTATTTCTCCTGCTAATACGCAACACACGAAAATCAATACAATCCTTCACAATTACCTGATCACATCGGCCTCCACCTTCTCCGGCAATGACTCTGCAACAGCAGAATTGAAACAAAGAGCGGACACGCCTAATCCCACGGAGTACAAAACCAGCCGCCTTCTACAAATCTGAAGAGGTTCAACTTTTTGGCAGGTGCACTTACTCACACACGCCCGTCCATTCACTTCTTTCCTTAATCTGTTCCAAGCGAGTTGGCATGCTGCTCAAAATACATAAAAGAAAAAAAAACAGGAAATCAAAGAAGAAAAAGAAGAAGCGGTGATATTTACGCAGGAGCCACAGAGTTGTATCTAGTTCGAACAATGGCAATGGCGGGCGCCGTGGGAGCTTCCATCAAATCTCCTCGCCCGACAGAGAAAGGATTTGTGGATAAAGAGTCATACCGACCATGCGGCAGGGATGTGGGGTAAATGGTCGGTTTGTCCGACGGATTTTGTCCGGCCGATCTCCATTGATTATTGGAGAAATGCAAGTGGACAATCGATTTTAAAAAAGGAATATGCGGTCATCGTGTTGTTTTGTTTTATATTTGGTTCAGATTAGTGCTACAGCGATTAATTATATTTGTTGATTTCCATGATTCTTCATTAGAGGTGTAAACGAGCTAAGCTGAACCAAGATGAACCGAGCCAAGTAGGGGGTGTGCTTGAGTTTTGTTCGATATAAAACAAGTCGAGTCGAACTTTAATATAAATGAGTAGAGTCAAGCTTGACCAAAATTTATTGTATTTGAGTTTGGTTCGAGCCAAGCTTCAACCGAGCTTGAGCTTAGCAAATATTTATATTCTCTATTTATATAGAATTAAAAAAAAAAATTGAACACTATATAAGTTCAATGTGACCTCACTAGTATTTACGAGCCGAGCCGAGCCGAACATTTTTTCGAGTTTGAATATATCGAATTCTAGTTTCAAGCCGAGTCGAGCCGAACACTTATTTGCTCAAGCTCTATTTGTTGTTCAACAAGCTTATCTATTTCGAGCCGAATATTTTATCGAGCACAAAATTAACTAGCGCAAGCTGAGCCGAACGCAAAAAACTCGGCTTGGCTCGTTTACACCCCTACTCTTCATGTCTTGTGAAGAATTTGTATTAGGGATTTAATTCTAATAATTTTTTCCAAATTATTTTCATTATAGTGATTAGTTGATTAGTTCATAAATAAAATTATACACTGAATTGTCACACAAGCAACTTAATATAAGTAATCATTATCATTTTTCAGTTATTCGTACTGATTTTAATCAATCACGAAATGCTACATGTCCAAACCTTAAATTCCTCATCAATCACGATGAGAGGTTAGTTCGGTCAGTCACTCGGACCCTAACGGGGTGAGCAGGCGGCCGGTCCGCCAAAGCGAGGCCGCATCCCGAGCTCTGGTAGGCAAGAGCAGGATGAAGACGGCGGCGAAGATCATCTTCCTCGTCAACGACGACGTCGGCGCCGCGATCGCCCGCTCGCTCCGGCCGCCCCCTAATTCCTCCCTTCAGAGAACGTAAGTGGTGCTTCCTTCTACTCCAGAGTGAATCGAATCGAGTTCTGTGTTTGTTTCAATTTTCGGCGGCTATTTCTCGCAGCGAAGAAACTTTCAATCTGCCCTTGGATAAGTATGATATCAAGGGCGGGAAGTCGTCGGGCAAGCTTGTCAACTTCGTGGATCACCTGGGCTGTCCGCAGGTGCTCGTTATGTTTTATGTATACTGCTCTTTTTGGTTGCATTGATGCATTGCAAACTCGCTGAAATTTTTGAGCGGAAATGGATGGATAATTTCATTTTCGTTTCAAATGTATATCATTTATTTCTGCTCCTCGCGTACCTTTTGTACCATCAATACGTATGTTAAAAAGATTGGTTGTTTTCATCAAATTTAAACGAGAATAAATTTTATATGAGCGAAGTCTACTCAGGGAGTTGGGGACCTTTTCTGATACCTTGTGATGGGGGGCACAACGATCAATGGGAGATGAACCTGTTGTATATGCTATAATGATTTGGAAATTGTAGTGTCTTAATTGATGTTGGTCTTTCTATCTAAATCTTGACCATGTAATTTTACTAGATGGTGTAAGGAGATGAAATCTGCTACAAGTATTTTGTATGAGATCTGGAAACATGTTAGAGACAATATTTGTAAGAAAGGGCATCTGGTTTGAGAACTTACCTTCTAGTTGGTTGTTGGGCATTCAGTACTGCAGTAATCAATGACTGATAGAAACTACATGTTATCTAATGATTTTGATAATTGTAGTGCATTTTTAGGTCATGTGTCGGATCAAACTGTTTGACCAAGTGATAATTGCCCGTGAGTTGCTAGTTATTTATTTGTATTAACACATTTTCTTCAGTTATCCATTGTTCTTCTTCAAGGTTATGAGCCACCTATTGTTGTATGCGCTGTTAATGAAGTTTTGGCTTCCATCATGGCACAAGGCTTCTCAAATACACTTACTTTCATAGTCCCAATAGTCATCACAGAGCAGGGGCATCATGGGGTAATGAGGAAACTCACATTTGTAGATAATAGGTCTTCCGTTTATGGTGCCCACCTAGGACCATCAACGGATACTACAGAACACATGATCAGTAGAGTACAGAAACTGCCACTGTCATTTCGGATCTCCTCAGAGCCATTGGCCTGCTTACTTGAGTTGGTTAGGTTTCTTAACCTTCCTATTGTTTTTCTCGTTGGTTCTGGTGGTCAGCATAAACCTGAATCAGATGTTCACGAAGAACTTCAGGTACCTATTTTTTCACACAGTTCTTATTTGTTCATTATCGCGTAGGAGAGATATTGGAAAATGATGGTTTGAATAATAGAACATGCAGCTTTTTCCTATGGATGGCAGAACTTAAGATGGTTCAATGTTTGACCTCTATCTTGGTGGTGTTTCTTTTCAGTAATTATTTGAGAACTGTTCTTTTTCTTTTTTGTATAAATTGGAATGCTGACTTCAGGGATGTAAACATTTTCCGTAGGTGGAATTGTAGAATGTTTTTCATGTCCGCTACCTTTCTCTATGATGACTGTAGGCTTAGTCAAAATGCTTTGCAAACATGCTATAATAGCAATAGTATAAACAGTAAAATATGTGATGGAGATGACTTACCATTTTATCGTAGTCATTAACCATTGGTTTAATTTGCATCCTTCATCTGTTTTACCGGTTCAGCCCCAGGTTTAAGAATCCTACTGCAGTCAATTGCTTTGGCAACTTTTTGTGTTATTAAAAAGTTGATTTGGTGGCAACAGTTATCTACTGCCCACGTACATTTCTCACCTTCATTTAAACTGACCTTGTTTTGTCTCAGGCACTTGCTAATGTTGGGGAATTTTTGGCAACCTGTTTTGGGCTTTTCTTCTCCAAAGACCTAATGCATCTCATCCCAATTAGCAAATCAAAGACTACTCAACAGCCTTGGCAGGCATTATATGGTTGAAATGAATGCTTGGGTTTCTATATTTTCTTATGTGACACTGGAAACTTCAGTTAGTTGATGAGTGAAGGAATTTTGGTGCATTATCCACTTCCTTGTTTCTTTAACCTTATGGCTAACAAGTGGTGACAAAATTCCTTTTGAAATCGTGCAATTTCTCCTTTGGTCATCAAAACCTTATGATTATGCTTTCTAGATATTATCTACTGTCAGAATCTTTGGTTTAAAACTGAAGATTGTTTGAAAATTTGGAGGCGGAAGTATGTTGGAAATTGCTTTTACCCTTAATGATTGATGCTTTCTTTTTGTAAACAGACTCCTATATGAACTATTTTCTCTTTCTAGCATGTTTAGTGTTAGGCTCCGTTTGGTTGGTACGAAAAAGATATAAAATTTATGAAATTTTTTTAATTATAATTTATAAAGAGTTAATTATGTTGTAAATGTGAGCTATAAAATCTATAAAATCTTCTTGCAAAACAATTTCCCCTTTTTATTTGTGATTTTTTAAAGAAATTGATGAAAATAAAATTTTGAAAAGGACCACATGGTGTGAAGTCTTGCATCATACTACAAACTATAAAAAATATGACTTTTTAACGGAAGATCAATAAGTTTGACATGAATTATCATATATAGATTTCATAGATTTTCTATTTTTTTATACTAATCATACTAAGCCTTTAAGGGATGATCATTGTTGGGCATCCTAACATATCCTAAATCATGAGCTGTCCTATTTTCTGTTGGATGTGGATAAGATCTTATTAGTCTTCATATATTAGAATAGCCATTGCATCTGCGCGCTCTGGACACATCGAATGGTGACCGTTGATCGTCAATGGTCATCACCGCGTGTCTCCCTAAGTCCGTCCCTTGGGGGCGTACACAATAACAATACCCGATTATATATAAATATGCAGGGGTGGCGATGTTTGTCAGCCGTTTCACAAAAGATATCATGATGGGGTAAAATTTGCCCTTTTTGTCTACTCTCGTTAACGACCAGGCTCAGAATATAAATAAGATATTCAATTAATTAAAATACAATAAAAATAAAAATAATAATATTCTGTCTCCTCAAATTTTATTTCTAAAATGAGAGCTAAGTCCGAGATAGATCATGGTGCAACATTTTTGAGATCGTCCATTGATAAAGGCCACATTTTTGGCACTTGGAGGTGGCAAGCAATCGAAGAAGCGACTTGTAGTTGGTTGTAAATGGGGCAATGTAAAGATTGTTGAGGGGAAAAGTAAAAAGATAGAAAGAAAACTTGAGGGTAGATTTTAAAATTAGTAAAAATCACTTACAAGCCTTCATTTAGCACAAATGATCACTTACACACTTTACTTTCAAAAAATGATAATTTACCTCCATTATATTTTATAAATGGTCACTTTCATCCCATATTTTTTAAAAAATATTCGCTTACAACCCATGAACTCTAACACACTTAGTAATGGTAAATATTAATGATGTGGCCAATCTTAGAAATGCTTTAACTAGATAATACCACAAACTCAAACACATCATGTGACAAACTTGAACAAGTCATCAAAATAATATTTTTTTAAAACTTATTATTCATTAAATAAATAAATAAATATATATATATATATGTAATCTAACATTAATACTAGTAAATGGTTAAATATTGATAATTTAGTAAAAAAATAACTTGAGGACATGACAAACCCAAACATGCCATCAACAATTAATAATAAAATATAAGTTAAAAGAAAATAAAATGAAAATATTTTTTCTTGATGACATGTTCAAGTTTGTTGCATTATCAAATTAAAACATGTCTAACATTGACTATGTTATTAATATTTAACCGCCATGTCATCAATATTTAACCATTGTTAACCGTGTTAGAGTTCAAAGGGTATAAGTAATCATTTTTTTAAAAATATAAGTGTAAGTGAATGTTTTTGAACTACATGACCACTTTTCAAAATTAGTGGATGTAAGTGAGTATTTTCAAAAAATAAGGGGTGTAAGTGATCATTTGTGAGGGGTTCAAGCAATTTTTACTCTTTTAAAATTAATCATAAGAAATGAAGGAATAAGACAGGATGGATGCAAGTGCTTAATTAGAAGGGGAAGAGATGAGTAAATGGAGGCAAGGTTAGAATCCTAGATCACTTTCTTGGGCTTGACTTACCAGCTAATAATAAAGAGAGGAGGTGTAAGGTTTTAATTGTTCGATTTGGTTGGTTGAAGTTGTTTAGAATAGCACAAGAGCTGACCGGTTCTTATGGACGATGATGTTACGAGGATTTGACATTTTTAATTAGAGTTGTGTTATATAGGGTTGTTCCCGGTCCAGTTAACTCGTGAGTTTTAATAACTCAACGCGGCTCAACTTGAACTTGATGATAAAACAACCCGGCTCAAGAACTCAAAATTGTAAAACCAAATTGATTCGTTTCAATATGAGTTGGTCCCGAGTTTAATAAAACTTGATTTGAGTCGACTTAAGAGAAGTTCGACTAGTGAATCAAATCGAACTCAACTCGATTCGACTCGGCGTAAACTCGGTAGACATTTACTATTCCCAATTTCTTATTCAACATATTATTATACAGACAAAATTCAAGTTTCCAACTTGCATAATTATTATGGTGTACATTTTCAATACACCTAATAGATATTTTCCAACACATAATAACAATTAAATACACCCCTAATTAGTATTTTCCAACTAATAATAATGACCATAATACAAATTACAAAATAAATAGCAATACACCTAATTGAATTTCCAACCTGCATAATTATTACTATGTACATTTCCAATACATCTAATTGATATTTTTCAACACAGAATAATGATTGAATACACCCCTAATTAGTATTTTTCAACTCATAATAATAACAATAATACAATTACAAAACAACTAGCAATATTAATAGTATTGCTCTGCCACCTGGCACCTGCAAACATTTGAACGAAAAAAGGCCCCACCTTCTCGCCTGTTGTAGTTTACCGTTGCCTGCCGTCGCCCATCATTACCAATTGCCCGTTGTCGCCCACCGTTGCCTATCGCATGCCATCGCCTATCATTGTCGGTCGCCGCCCATCGTTGTCACTGCCTGTCACTTGTCGCCTATCACTGCCCATTGCTCGTCGCTACCCATTAGCATTTCTACCCGTCAATGGTCGCTGGATGTTGATGGTCATCGGCAACCAGCCGCCACTTCTCCCAAGCCACTCTGCTCTTCCCCCATCCCAAACCCTAATCGAAAATTCGAGCTCAGTTTCACCATTTTTTAAGTAACCCGATTTAAACTTGAAATGGTAAAAACCCGACCCACACCGAATAAAACCCAAACTCGATAAAATTATAAACGAGCTAGTCACAAGCTTTAGGAAAATTGACTTGGACCGGCGCGTGGACAGCCGTACTGGTATACACACTTTCAAAATTCATTTTTTTAATAACGTTGATGACTTTTCAAACACAGGGAGTTGTGTTATTTAATGCTCTTTATAAAGATAATGCGACCTCTTAAGTGAAATTTGGAAGTGCAAGTAGTATTTATCTTTTTTGATACTTTCAATAGTATTTCTTTTTAAATATTCAGTTGAGAAAGTGCTAATTTGATTTGAGAGATGGAGGACAACTTAGTGAGGAAGATTAGGTCTTTCACTAGGAGTTATGTTTTTCTTTTTTTATGAGCTTTTGTGGGATGCCATAAAATGTATTGGCATTATATTGATAGTAATTAGGGTTTTGGTAGTAGACAAAACTTGCGTCCACTAGATGCGGACACACATGGGTACGCCGTTCGCCATGACTCTTGATGCTGGCTTACGCAATGCCCGGTCTTGGCAGTGAGGTAAATATCTAGAAGCATCTTTTATTGGAGTCAACAAATATATTTCTTTTTTATAGTTAATCATAGTCAAGATCCCATGCTAACCTTCCCTATTAGCCATTTGACAACTTTGGTGCAACATTTTGCCACTTCGGCTACATCACACTTCTCTCTGACACTTACATCGTACTTGTCCCAAGGTCAAAAAATATAAATCGAGGATTTTCTCCTGATGTTTACCATTTTGGGCATGCAATCAATTGTTCTTCTTCAGGGCTTGCAATCAATTTTCCTTCTTCAACTCCTATTGTATTCTGAAACCTCTTATTTTAATCATTTAAGATTTAAATCTAGCATTACACGCAAAGTAATCACAAGGAAGGCAAGGCAACACCTCCTTCCGTATATTTCCTCTCTTTCCCATCAAAGCAAGTAGCAATCGGCCGAACCAATATTCGAACTAAATTTGGTGGGCTTTCGAATTCAAGCAAACTACAACCGAGCTCAAGTAGCATTGCACCAAACTTCCAAATGGATTTGGTTTAGCCAGTTTGGTCAGTTAACCAAATTGTGCTCAGCCATACCTATTTGTGTGATTTAAGTTTTCTTAGCCCAGGGCAAGAATATGTTCATACCTACCATGGGTCATTCTATCACAAGGACAACCTAGATTTAATGAAAAAAAAAATACAAAACCCTCCATCTCCTCCTTTGCCGGTGGCTAGATTCCGGTCATGGTTGACTAATTTATTTTTTTAAAGGCATGGCCATATCCGGCCACACCTAAAACTTTTTTTTTAAAGGCTTTTTGGAGAAGAAATGAGTTATAAAGAATGCGGCAATGCTCCAAAGTCACGGCTAGAGATTGTACGCTACAAATCTAGTGGCGATCATGGTCGTTATCCGACCAGACGGGGTGATGCTAGGGCCAATGGAGTAGTTGGGTGTGTTGCCTGTGATGAAAGGAACAGGGTGAGGAGATGGCACAACAAATGAAGGTGTGGTCGGGGAGATATGAGAAGCCAAAGTATGACAACCACACTTAATTATAAATTGACTATATAAAAGTGGTTAAATAAGATAAAGATTTTTAAACGCATCCTTATTTATGATATTGGATGCAAGACTATTTCTTAGGAGATTACATTCTTACTACAATTTTGAAAACTTTGTCGTGGAAATTTCTTTCTTAGGCTTCATAGGCTTCTTCCTTCCCACCCTTCTTAAAGAAATTATATCTACAAATTCTTTTTTTAGATTTCTCTTTTTTCCATAACCCGTCATTTAATATGGTTCAAGTTGTCTCTAATACAATTTATAATGATCTAGCCTAAGTAAAAATTGATGGGCCTAATTTATGTTTTTAAATGTGGTTAACTAAATTAAAAATAGTTAAATACATTCCCATTAATATAATGAATCAAACTCTAGTAAATATTGGATGTGGAGCTATTTTATAGAATAGCATAGAAAGTGGAGGTTGGCGAAGCGGGCGATGTAACTCCCATAAAAGATGAAGCTGCTGCATGCCCACGTCAAGTGTCGTGCCGTCAAGTAGCCACGTGGGCTCACCTGAGAATCTCAAGACATATATAGACCATTGGAAAGCTCACTTTGACGCCGTTTTACGTTGAAACTAACTTGAAGCCGAATAAAGTTTATAAATGAGAATTGTGGCCAGAAGTCCAAAATTGACCAAAAACCATAAAATTGGTCGAAAAATCAAATCAAACTCACGAAAGCACGAGTGAATTGAGGTAATTAACACATTCAAGATTCCCAATGCATGGAATGGGCAACCCAAAAAGCCCAATGCAATGGACTAAATGCAGTCAGGACCCTAAGTCAAACCCTAATCCTCACACAAACCCTAACACCTCAACACGTGAATATCTATCATAACCGCTAACACAGATTATGATCCTTGCACTCTACGTGTCAACTCTTGCACATCACGATATGCTCAGCCCATATCATGCAACACGACCTAAGTGGCTCAACATACAAGATATAAAAACCAAACCAACCCTAATCATAAGTGAATTGGGTCAAAAGCTAGTCAAAACCCAGAACCAAAGGTTCGGGTTTCACAACAAATGAGCTACTATAACCTATACGCTTAATGTATGCGTGAAATAATGTCTTACAAAAAATATTAGTCAGAACCTGTATCAATAATATATTTAAAATAAAAATATAATTAAACTAAAATTCTTTTGTTTTCTAATAATTGTTGATATCTACCAATTTGGAATTGAAAATTATATTAATTATGTATGAGAGATTCACATACTATATTCCTATTCCAATTAGAAACTTTTGTGTTATTAGTAACTACTTTGGCTTATTATTTTTTACTTATTTTTAACAATTGCATTATACTTGAAATAGGAATTTTAATTGAATTTGAACTTGCTTAGAAGATGATTTGACTTTGCCAACACTAGGCGTGAGCATGGTTCGGTTATCCGACCAAACCAACCGAACCAAACTCTATTCGATAGTTTGGTTCAGGTCTAATTTGATTTTCGGTTTTATTTCAATTCAACCGAAATAATCTTATTTGGTTATAGTTTATTTGGTTCGAAATCCGTTTCCGAACCAAATACCCAAAATCCAAATACCCCCATCGCCTTGCCCTCCTCCGCATTCCCGTTGGCGATCTTATAGCGGCCTTCATTACCAATTACCCGTCTTAAAACCCTAGTCGTCCCCCAACTCGGCCAGACTTACTCACAACCAGGTCCGCTCTCTCCAGTAGCTGTTCAAGGCCCCAAGTCCCCGTCCTCTACTCTTGTAAAAACCACGAAAATAATAACAACAATAATTATTATTATAATTTATAAATAAATAAAAATGAAAATTTACAGCGAGGAACGAGTCATTATTTTTAAAATTTCTATGTTTAGGGTCCATTTAACATAATTGTTTTAATTTCTGTCTATCGAGTCATTTTTAGGCTCGAGTAAGATTTGATTTTCAACGGTCTAAATTCGAGTT
>JAVDBV010069413.1:0-19098 GCA_032619315.1 Piper longum
TGTATTATATGTAGGTGACGACTATGAGATAGAAGTGCCACCCTGGACGGAGGAGCAATGAGGTCTTTCGCACACACACATGTATTCGGTGATTGAATGTTTAATATTTTGTTTATATTTTTATTATATTTGAACTGATGTGAGGTAGTGAAAAACATGATAATATGATTGAGTGTTAAGATATAATACCATGATGTGAATAATGAATAGAGGGCATAGGTGGTCTTCATCTTAAGATGCCGAGAGTAGATTTGGGTCGGCTTAACCGAATCTAGTAGATTATCGAACGGTTCGGTCGCTGGTAGCATTTCTGGGTCGGTTTAAGGGTGAACCGAATCGGGGTGTTACAACTTAGGAAATTAAATGGTTGTCTAAGAAAACGAATGATCAATGATAAAAATGAACAATTAATGAGAAAATGAATGGTTGTCTTATCATATAAAATTTGATTGATTGACAATAATGGTCGAACCGACCAGTTTAGACTATAAAACCCTATTTCGAATTGCGAGTTTTAATCGAATAAAATCAACTAGGTAGAGAATATAACATAATTAATCATTATAATTTTCTAATATTCGATCCTTCCCCTATTAGTCGATTTTTTTTTCCCACGATCTTTACAAAAAGTTTATCCCAGTTTAGAAAATAAAAATTTCCTACTTCGAAATCATTTTAGGTTGTTCGAACAAACCAGTTTGAATGTATCTTATACAAAAATTTAATAACCCCCCTCATCGACATCGTCAAGGTCATCTCCAGCCAAATCTAATTGCTAGCAGTCGGACAAGGCCGCCTCTAACTAGATTGAGCTGGAGGCAAAGCTGGCCAAACCAGGCTGGCTATGGGTTGACCGTTGGCAGACATGGTGGCTTTTTAAAATTTTTTTTAAAGTTTAGGTCGCTATTATACCCGGATCAATTTCGAGACAAAAAAAATATTTCTTATCCCAAGGCTGGCTATTCAAGGACTCATGGATGCATGCGTCTATAACCATTAATGTATATTTATTTTGATCGAGATAAGGACAAACTTGCCGACTATGATTAACTCGCGTGACGGTAAACCCATAAAAATAATTATCAAATCATATAAAATAGGAAAATGCTTGATTGGTTGGTCTAAGTCAAACAAATCAGATATAAAATCCAACTCGGCCAACAGGTATTAAAGAAAAAAGCCAGATTGGATAAACTAAGTCAAACAAATTCAATTATAAGTCTAACTCTACCAACAAGTATTAAATGGAGGTCAAATCATGTTCCGGATGGGACATATTCTAAATTGATGCATGCATGGTTGCTTTTCGAGTTTGAGGCAAAGAGTTGATTTGAGTACTGTATTCAATAATCTTTTACATGAATTTCTTAAATTAGGAGAATTGTAAAGAGCTGGTTTTGATTAAGGGTCTAGCTAAGAAATTACCCATCATCCATTAGTTATATAGGTACGTATGGAATAAACAATTGATTTCTACCCATATACCCACTAAACAAACCGCATAAAAATATATTTTATATCTAGCAATCAAAATCTCTTTTATTATTATTATTATAATATATATAAAGATAATATTAATGGACGCTACTAACTATACGAATAATCATGTAAATGAGGTCCACTTGTTCTTAAATTAAAAAAAGGATATCTTTCTCCTCTAGCATTCCATATAATATTCTTATCAACCTTCTCTTTTTCAATATAAACTCTTGTTTTCATATTTTTCTTATATTTTATATTTATAAAGGAAAAAAATAGAATTCAGATCCTGTTCTGAAATTTGAATTCCTGATTTTTCATGACTTCTATTGCTATTCTCCTACAATTATTGTTTTCCTACTTTTCTAATTTTATTATTATTGTTGTTGTTATTATTATTATTGTGATTATTAATGTTATTATTTCTATTATTCCAATTCTATCTATTTACATATTAATGTATATCAGCTTATAAATATTTATTTATAATTTTAAAAATTAAATATTAAAAAAAAATTTATTAGAGTCCTCACGGGTCACATGGAGGAGACAAATTTTTTAAATCATGTTAATTCTATGAGATATTCTTTATTTTTTCGCTTTTTCTTGTTCGTCCCGTTCTCCGGCGGTCGCCCTTGTTTAGAAAGAATTTTGAAATGAAATTAGAAAGTTTTCTAAGTAAATGAGACGATCGACAAGTGATGAGTGCTTAAAATGTGTCTGCGCTACCGCCCGTAACAAGATTTGGTAGGTTGAAACAACAATCCCAAAAATAATCACTACACGTTTGCCTTTACATCCAACCACCCAATTTTATTTCCACTTAGCAAACCCAACAATTTCATTTTAAATTGGATTTATTATTACGAAGAGAATACAGAAGAAATCATCAGTCATTCAACTGGGTGGGTGTACACAATCTCTTACAAACGTTCTCAACAACCACTCTCTTCACAAAATGCCACCTTCCTATAATCACAAGATGGTAATTAAAGAAGCAGCATTCCTTCTCAATTCTGATCCATTTCATCTATGCTTCGATCCATGTTCTCGCTCCCTCGATCCCCTCCCGTGCCGAGGTTCCTCCTCATACTTCGCCGACTCATGGCGCGACGGCCGGCGCCTCTTAAAATGATATTCCTCATCACTAGACTCCTGGTCATACAAACTAGACTTCCGGCTGCCGCCGGCGGTCGTCGTCGACGATGGCGCCGCCTTCCAGTCCTTGTTGTGGTGGTGCTGCTGCCCATTCGACGAAGTTCGGTGGCCGCCGGGACTAGACTCCACCTCCTTCTCACGGTGGAACCCATTGGCCAAGCCAGACTCCGGCTGTACCTTCTGCTTCTTATTCCCACTGCCGCCCTCCCCATCGTCAGGACCCGGAAAGCTGATGCGAGAGAACACGCTGGCCTTGTGCTTGCGGATGTCGCCAGCAGCAGCTGGGGGCAGAGTAGGGGAGGCCTTGGAGCCCCCCGGCCGATCATCATCACCACCTTCTTCTCGAGAAGCCTGGTGCTTTCTCTTGGATAGGCGGGCCGTGGGCGGGTCGGGTTCCCGGGCAAGGTCAGATTCGGGTCGAGCCTCCCGCCTGTGACCTGAACTTGAGGCGTGCGAACCTGCTGGTTTCTGCAAAATCAAACATTACAAAGTCATCAACGCGTGGGAAACCAAGCCACGCACGCGCGGCGGACTCAGACACGTGAGAAGCCTAAACCTTTCTTCCTTCTCGTATCAACGATCCGACTACGTAGACATCGGCCGAATGCTCGCGTAATTAGTGCTTACAACACTCCAAGATTATTACTAATATGTGGTCATTAAAAAACAAAGATTATTACTAAATCAGTTTTGTGTAATGCCTAACCATTCATATAATATACGTTGTGGGGAACGATCATTACGATCTTGTATCCTACATTAAATTAAGTTTTTTTTTTTGCTTTTATTTTTAATGGCGTCTGATTATATTTAAGAAATAATCAAACTAAATAATAAATACAGAGCTCAATAACCACAAAGACAAACATATATAAACTTAAAAGAGTACAACCCTTCATGCTCTGGCATCGCTCTTGTGCAGGGCTTAATTGTAAAAAAACACGCAAGAGTAAAAACTCGAGGACTTGTCACAAGGAATTTACGAGGGCACACAACACAAGTACAGTGGGCATTACACGGAAAATTGAACAGCCACCACATCCAATATGGGGCTGCGACAAGAGAGTGGAAACGTAGGACCAACAGAGAAGAGGGGGAACAGTCGCATATATCAAACACTGCCAGAAAACGAAAACTAAAACCTGCAAAATATTGGTTGTCTTCTATCCATTATCATATATGAAAGAACAGGTGCCTAAAAAATTTGTTAAAAAAATCCTTGAAGAAAACCACAGCTCAAAAAGAGTTCCGAGATAGAAGGCTCAACTAATATATCAAAATATTACACAAAAAACTGAAGGGCTTCCAGAAAAGCAAGCGTCCAAAAACCACCAAAAATATGCGCCTATAGAGGGGTTTTTGCTCAAAAAAGGTCAGAAGCCTCGAAAAGTTTGAAAGAATTTCTTTCTGCAATGAAACAATTCACCTTCGTCCCGAGCTCAAACAGCCACCACCTTACATATTTCTTCGAGATACTAATTATAGCACCAATAAAAAACCCGTATCAAGGAAGCACCCATTTTAGATGGACCTTGGTATTTGGCTCGGAGACAGTACCTCTAAATCTAATTGAAACCTACCAACTTAAATTGTGAAAGAATAATTCAAAGGAGCCCCAACCCAACTGCAAATGTTGGATATAGCTTCCCCCCAATAAGACTCTTAAGCAAAATAATAAAGGAACAGCAATCTGTTTCGGCCACCAAAAGAAAAACTTTTGCGTGCAGGAACTGGCAACTGAACCAAAAAAACATCCTTTGAAACAAAAATGCATGATGTATAATAGACCAAAAAACATACAGATTTTGATTTTCCGGAAGAAACATCTGCACCGCTACTCACATCTTTTGCCAGATCTTTATCTCTAGATTCTCTGAAGCAAAAAAAAAAAATTAAAACAAAAGCAACGATGCCTCCATGTTTAATTCAATAAAAGGAGCAATTCTGCAGTGCAGCTCAGCATCATCAATTATAATGACAACAATTTTCTCAACCCTTAAAAATTAGTGTTTTTAAGAAACAGCAGGAAAGTATTAACTAACAAAGATCATGGAGCACTATTTATCAGACATCAGAACAGCTCACAGGACAAATAGAATTTTAAATTTAGAATCAAATCAAATAATAGAATAATAACTCCTCCCAAACATAGGACAAATCTGCATTCATCTCTTTATTATAAGAGTTTTGTGAACTAGAAATACAACAGAAACTATAACATGGCATGGCACCCTACAAGGACAGGATTGGCATCATATGAAGATCCAGCTTTTGTTTTTTTTTTAATTTTTTCCAAAAAAAGAGAGAACAATTTGAGAATATTTTATAGACAATAAAAGAAGAACTTATAATGAACTAATAAATACCTTTCCCCGTGTTTCTCAATTTCACGATCACGCTTCCTCCTGAGATCAGCCTTCCGAGCTTCAAATTCCTCTCTACTCATTACTGGATGTACAGGCCTTGAACCTATACTGAAATCCCTAAATATTCCATGAAGAACCATATCAGATAATTGAATCACAACAGTTCAGCAAATACACATCAAATCTAATAATATCCGGTATTGGATGGCAATATTTAAAATCAAATGAATGTATGCATAATTATAAAGATATGATGATTATGTAATGTAAAATTAAATACACATGCATCATTATGTATGAAGGCTGCAACCTGGGAGGAGGTATTCCTGGCATCATGTATCCCTGTCCCACAAAAGGATCTTGTGGTAACATCCCAGCTCCAAAGGGAAGCGCAAATGGATCTGGTGCTAAACCCATGTAAGGCATAGTATTACCATAAGGTGCCATGTAGCCATCCATTCCCCACTGCATTCCGCCCCAGTATGGATTATATGTTGAAGGACCAACGGGCATCCCAAAACCTTCAGGAGCAAGATCCTGAGGCATTCTCCACTGCATGTCTGCAGCATCATGGTATCATACATTATAAAATTTACTTAACATAAGATAATGAAGAAGTAACACAATTTCACATTTCTTGCATAAGTATTTATTATTTTAATAACTCAACTTTATAACCAGCAATTCTCACTCCTAACATCTGAATATGCGTTGCGACCATTATGTGATCCAACAAAACTCAATTCTAACATACAAAGTTGCTTTAAGGCTAAAATGTGGCCCATAATCTTCTTTTTTAAAAAAAAAGAAAAAGAAAAAGGGAATGGACAATAAACGCCCATATCTCATGTTATATTCTATCATGTGAAGATCGAAAGTAGTGCAACATTGCATAATTATTTTAAAGTATAAAAATCCCAGAAATTGATTAATTTCACTAACTACAAAGATATTGATAGCTTTTGCAACCTACATAGAGAATCTCTTGATGCCACAACAGGGGGGAATTTAAGTCCCTAATGGGCAACATACAACAGAATGCACAATGCTGATATTTCAAAAAATTGTAAAAACAGTATTCTATGGAATGTGTAGTAAATCAACAGAATCACAATAAATTAACATTATATTCTTCAGTATATATGAATTCAATTGTCTTTAAATAAATTGATTGACTAGCTACATAGAAGAGAACAAAATACTCACCATTAGGGGCACGCACTTTCTTCTTCTTCTTCTTCTTACCTGCATGGTAACAAGAATTATAAGGGTAAATATGCAGAAATACTTGAACAAAATAGTTTTAAAACCTAGAATTACTAAAGACACCAGACAATTTTTCCCACTGGAAATAAAAAACACCAGAAGGCAAGTTTAGATTCATTTAATATGAAACTCATTTCTTTCTCTCCAATTAGTCGTTGAGTGCTAATCTGCTTCAAGGTCTCACAGAAAATATGGCTGTAAGACCCAATCAGCTATAAGCAAACCACCAACAATTAAATATCCTTCATGGCAGTAAGACCTGGCTGTTAAACCTTACAGCTGATATTTTCTTTACATGTTATAGGAAATCAAAAGAATTAAATAACAAAACACAAACAGCCAAAGTTCATATTATCGTATCTCGGTTTCGTCCCAGAAGGTTGAAAATAAGAGATCTTGCAGAGATATGGAAGAATATTCGGAGATTTAAAAGAATTCTCGTAGATGGATGTGTTGACATGTAATAGGTTTAGAAAACACATACATTTATTGCTGAAATAAAAATATTATTATTCATTTAAACTAGCATAATATCTTAAATCACGCTTTCATAATAATGATTTTATGTATAAATGAATAGAAATAGACTAAAAATATATCTATGAAAAATTGAAATCTACTTGAAACGGACTAAAATAAAAACTAAATCAGGAGTAGAACAAAACCACCAAATTTAAAAATATTAAACAAATTTAATCTGCAATGAACAAATTAGAATAAAATTAAAATATACAAAGAAAATTTGATCTGCATTAAATAAATGTAAAAATACTAAGCAAGTTTAATCTTATATTGAATAAAATTATAAGAAAAATAATAATATCATGTACTATAACTAATATTTATAATTAACACCCTCTCGGTCGTCGCTGTTCCCCCTCTCCCGACCGTCACTCTCCACACATCCTGCCTCCCCCCGGTTCATTGCCTACCCACCTTCCTGTAGCACGATTCTCGACATCCAGGATTATACCAGATTATCTCGAATTTTGGATGAGATTCCGGTGAGATGGGCAATTTCTGATCTCTGGTGGAGAGTTGTCTTGGGACCCTTCCAAGACAGATTTCGCCAAGATTCAGGCGAAATCCAGCGAGATTGAAAACTTTGCAAACAGCTAAAACAAAAGCATAAAAATCACAGAGTTTAGTCACCTGGCTCCCCAGCAGGAAGCTTTTGTTGAACTTCCTCTTCAGCTACAGGGGCACTCCCTTGAGAAGTTTGTTCTTTCACACTAAGAGACCCTAACGTTGCTTCAGAAGCATCAGGTAGTTTAGTAGCTCTACTCCTCTCCGCAGACAGCTGAGGGGCACTCACAGCTGCCTTTCCTTCGGACACAGGTTCCTTCATACTTCCACCTTCAGACTGAGGGGGGAGAATCTGGCCCTCCTTGGCAGTGGCAGAAAGAGAGGGAGATGGCACCTTGGGCAGTGCATACCTAGCAGACTCCATGTCTGAAAAAGGAATTGGACATTATTTCCTATTATGCAGCTAATTACAGCAAATGAATCACCTTCTAGTAGAAACAAACCTTGAACTTGTAAGCTTCCCCCATTTTCTCCACTGCTGGTAGTTGATTCCAAAATACGACTAATAGTTTCTCTGAGGGTTTTATTAGGAAGAAGATCATCAGCCAGTATGTTTGTTGCCCCACATACACACATAAACCGTGAGATTATATAATCTCTTATACCTGTAAATATTTACAGCAAACTTATCAATTTCAAGAAGGGGAAAAACTGAAGAATGGAACTCCACAACAATTATGCACAAACAAGTTTTATCAATTATTACTTGCTGCATAAAAGAATTGACTTTTCAAACAAAAAATGATGATACAATAAATAAATTTGTGAAAAAATGCCGGACACCAGATTCCTTGACCCAATTCAGTATAAGGTGGAAGACATACAGATTGCACTCATCAGTCACTGCTCTCACTTAGGCTCTAAGAGAGAAGACCTTTACACTTACTGAGAAGTTGAGATTCCTCCTTGTACTAAACACATTTTAAAGGATAGATGTCACACAAACATCCATAGTAAACTGTTACGGTAACATGTGGCCCAGTAAAAACGATCGCAACCTAAAGATGTACAAGGATTTGTAATATAACAGCCAAGATACTTTTATTTGTATAAGGATCCCAAAAACTTACATTTATCACAAAAACTCTTAAAACAACACTTGCTAGTGAGTACAGCATCCTTCATAACTTCCTTGCACAATGGGCAGTGCAGTTCTGGAGGAAGATCCCCAACCGGTTTAGTAGATGGTATGCCCTCAATTTCTTTCTCAAAAGCAGCTCTAAACAATAGAGAATGACTTTGATCAGTCACCTCTTCTTCATTTCCACATTAAAATTACTAGACAATAGATAAAGGACAACGCAGATAAGTCATAAAAATAGAACAAACTTACTCATTTGGCTTAAGCACAGCAACTGCACCACTAGGCAAAGCATAAGATCCTTCCGGGGTAGCCATCAGCATGGATTTTGGAATTCCAGTAGGTGGCTTGACCCTCCTAAGATCATAGTTAGGATCACCATTGGTCGGGCAATGTTGTATGAAGTGCCCTGAAAATTTTCTCACCTATTAAGCAATCTCATCCTCTGCTAAACTAAAAGAACAATAGAAAAGACTAAGAATAGAAACCACCAGTGGATTAAACTATTTGTACCTGGTACTTTACATCTGTAACAAATGTAGCCTTGAGGAGGTGTCTTTTTATCAGGTCCAGCACCACGGCCTTCCATGGTTATACAATAAAAACAAAAAAACAAAAAAAAAATTAGACCAAGCCATCATTTTTTTTCTCATGTTCTCAGAACTTGTTCAAAGCGTTCCCATATCAACAAGCAGGAAAAATAAAATCAGTATTGTTTGTTGCTCTAAGAACTCCTCCAAAGATAAAAGCAAACTCAAAACCTGGTAAGCACAGCCAAACAACCACTGGCTTTTAGTAATTAAATGATAAAAAATTATTTCACAACTGCAGATCATTACCAAAACCACGATTTGTCATCATCCTGCCACCTGAACCTCTTCCAAAGCCTCTACCAGAACCAAATTCTTGGGTTTGCCTGAACATTTTACTTGTTTAGTGTTAATAATAATATTAAACAGGAGAAAAAAAAAACAAAACCAACTCCATTTTCAGTAAAATGTACAAAACCCATTGCGGTATTTCACCTTTGCCAGTCCAGGGCTGAAGTGTCAATTAATGCCTTTATCTTGCTGTCTTCATCAGCTCTACTAGGAGGAGGAGCAGCAGCCCGCAGTTGACTGCTTGGTTGCTGAGGTAACATATCAGGAATTGCGTACAGGTCATTCCCAAATTCATCCCATTCTGCTTCTTCAGACTGTAATTATGAGCATCGTTTAAAAAACATTGTATCTACTATTACAACATTACAGAAGGTGACAACAAAAAATGTCAAGACAGTAACTTACTGCTCTAACAAAGGATGATTCGGCAACAGGTAAATTAGTCTTTATCATCTCAGTTTCATCAAGCTGATTATTATTTTCTTTCATTTTCGGCCTGCAAGCAAAGTAGGTACTCCTATTTCAGATTAACAAACACAGACCAGAGTCTTAAATTAACTCAAACCTTCCGCCCTCGGTAAAAGGTAAAACTTTGAAATACGTATAACTTGAGAAACAATGTATAGTTGTAAGATACTCCAGGGAACTGTACCAAGCAAATAACAGTACAAAAGGTGAGAAACAATACACGTTTGGTTCTGTAATAATTGGCTTGCGAGGTCGTCCAGGAATTCGTCGGACTAAAACAGAAGTATTTTTGGGAATCAACATTGCTTCATCAGCATATTCTGTAAGCGAAGATTGAATAACAAACATGACCATGAAAACAATATCACAGTACAACCATTGGATTGACCTTGATCCTAGAAGATGGTGGAAAAAAGCACTTAAGCAGTAAAATAATTTAAAGGTTAATAGCGGTACAACCGACCCTTAGTTATTACTAATAAAGTTGTTCTAGTTCAAGCACAATTCAATTAGATAAAATATAAGTATATACTTTCCCATCCCGTTACATTGAGCTCTAATGATAATGAAAATAAAAAACCATGGATTACATGATGGAAAAATAGCAAGTAACAGGGAAAGAGCAGGACCTTCATTAGTCTGGGCGTTGGAGACCATGAGGTCAAAATCAGTACCTCGGCCCAAATGCTTGGACTCAAATATTTTTTCTTTCAAGTGCCCAACCGATATGAAATGCCCATCAATTGGAACAGAGTCGAAATCTTTTGCGCTTTTGAACTTAAAATACACGGCCATTTTTACCTTCTCCTACCACTCAATTCTTTTTTCCCCTTGCGTAATCTTTTTTGATTCTTTTAAATAGATAAGTAAAATAATAATATGGTAAAAAAGAAAATACTAAGTGGAAGAGAAATTGCCTTACAAGGATCAGTTAGAGCAGTCGCAAGAACGACTCAAAATACTCAAAATAGAGCAGCCAAAATTAATGCAAGAGATCACAAAAACTAGATGAATAACATTTACAATATATATTTTTCTGCCTCTTTTTTTCCCGCCTCTTCTTCTCTTTAATTCTTCAGGCTCTTCCCAAAGAAAGAACCTTTTTTGGATTCCAACAAAGGGCAAAAGATCAATAGCTCTGAATCTGCAATGAGTCGATCGATTAATCGAACAAGCTAGAAGCGAGCGACTCTGAAACAACAAGTCGGAAACTTTTTTTTTTTTGCTTCCAACAAAAGCCAAAGATCAGGAACTCCGATTCCGAATCAGCAATCGAAAACCACAACAGCTAGAAAAGAGAGGCGCCAATCGAGCGAAATCGAGCGGCTCCGAAATCCGAAACCCTAGAAGAACCGGAACGAGCGCGACGGCAGGCGGAACCACCGATCGGAGGGCTAGGGCGTGGAATCCGACCGAAATAGGGAAGAAGACCGCGAACAGCCGCAGCGGCGGGAGCCAAAAACCCGTAGATCGGAACGTGGTGGACAAGATCGCGAAGCGCAGCTTCCCTGGAGTCGGATCGGCGGGCCGATCGGGGAAGAACGGTGGCGTAGATCCCGCCGGCAAGGAGTTGTTTGGCCGGCGACGACGACGCCGGCGTGGGTAGGGGCGGCGTCGACAGCGATTGGAGGAGATAATGGCGGCGGCGGAAATTGGGGCAAATGGCTGTGGTTGAGGATTAACCTCGATATTGAAAGGGTAAGGGTGGATTATACGGTCATCGGGTAAGCGGGTCCACGCGTCCCGTCTACTAGCCATCAAAATTTATTTCCCCTCTGGCCGGGCCACGGCCTTCCACACTAACACGAATAGCAATTCCACGGTGATTGCTTCCCCAATGAAAGACTCAATAGCAATCCCACCTAGTCTTTTAATACATGTCTTTAATTAATTAAAGAGGTCACTTATGACTTAAAGCTGGTAGTGTTAATCTCCTCGCCTCTTCACCTCTCTAATTAATCCTCCCACATTTCTTACTCTATGAATCACATTTTAATAATGTCTCATTATCTCTAATTCTTTAACCCAATTACTTAACATTCTTTATTTTCGTCTCCTATTATTTACTCAAAACTCATCTTCACCATCTTCTTCTTCCTCCCTTACTCACCAAAAATCTCTTTCTTTTATTTTTTACTTGCTTAAAACTTTTCATTCTAGCCAATATTTATTTTAATTTTAATTATTTAAAACAAGTGTTTATAATTAATTATATATTAATATTTAATATTTAATTTTAAAATTTATTCCAATAATTTTTGTTTTTGTAAATGGCCAAATAGTATAAACTAATGAGTTTATTCATTTTTTCAAAAGTGATCAATTAATTTAAAAATCCTAAATACATCCTCACTGTTATATTGGATCTAACACGTTGGTTGGATATGAGACTGATTTAATTTTTTTTATATGGATATTACATTCCACACACCTTATGGGTATTTATGTAATACTAACTTGATTTTTTTTTCTTTTTTGGATATTATGTTTCATCAACTTTAAGGAAATTCTATCATTACTATTCAATTTCTCTTGGCATACCATCATGCGACAAACATAGTCCTGAGTTTGCCCTGATACCACTTATAATGGCTTGACCTAATTTTTTGTAAACTTATCGGCTTAGTCATCTCTTCAAAAGTAATTAATTAAATTAAAAATTTTAAGCACATCCTTATTAATATATTGGATCTTACCCCGTAGGTGTTCGATTTAAGACTAACTTGAATTTTTGGTAGATATTACATTTCATCCACCTTAAGGAATATCTATACTTAGAATTATTTTTTCATAATATACCACCATTCATCCAACACAATTTTGAGTTCACAATGATGCTGCTTATAAAGGTCCGACCTAATTAGTGCAAACTAATAGATATATTCTCCTCTTCAAAAGTAATTAATCAAGTTGAAGATTTTAAGTATATCCCTACTAAATATTGAACCTTAACCGGTAGGTATTGGATTTGAGACTAACTTAACATTTTTTTTTCCAGGGGAGGGGGAAGGATATTACATATATGAAAGAGAAAAATTTTCTTTAGGAAGAGTTAGGAATGGTTTTGTTCACCTTATTTTAATATGGGTCGTCTGATTGTAAGGAAAACCCAAATTTGATGATTATATATATAAAAAAAGCACATCCTTCTTTGTCACCGACGATCAGATTCGGCCAAGGCTGACTTGGCCGGCGGTGGCCAGGTTCGATCACCGACTAGGTCCGACTGACCATGATCGGATTAGCTATCTTCCCTTTAAAGAAAGAAATTGTCATCTGACCAGCTCCAGTCTCGACTGGCTAGAGACACACTAAGCCTAGAGACACACTAAGTCTAGTGGAGGAAGAGGGTATGTTTTTTTTAAAGAAATGAATAGATTTAGGTCGTTCTTATAATCAGACGGTCCAGATTCAATTACGGTGGAGGAAAGTTTCCTACCCTTTACTTAGGTAACATTATTTCTATATAAAATCTAAAACTTTTTATCCAATGTATCACACATCTTATACTTATTGTATAATATCCTTTATTTTCTATTCATAAATTATTGCTTTCCGATTGAAGTATTTTTAATAGGGTCGGTTATGTGTTCTCTAATTATTTTATAATATGATCTTTTATTTCTTGTTTACAAAATTAAATTGAATTGCACTTTTACCCTTTTATTATAACAATTATAAATAGAAAATCTATATCATATAAAACTAGGTCCTATAATAAATCAATTCTCCACTAAGTAGATTTCTAAAGTTAACAAATTGATAATTATCAATTAATTAATTAATAATAATATATTAAGATTTTTAAATAGACATAATATATAAGAATATAATAATTAAACAACTATTATAATACGAATCAATAATTATAAATAAATATTATAAAAAGCTTTTATTTAAGTATATTATATTCTAAGTTATATGAGAATGGTCAACTACAAGAATAATAAATAGTTGAAAATAATATAATTCTCTTCGTCGTGGAGCCAAGCGACTAGCTATGAAATAATACTTTTGACTCCATACTTATCAAAACCTAGTTACACTTTGATGCATCTAAATAGCATGTGCGGCAAAGATAGACTCTTTGCAACTATTATTAATAAAATGAGATAGACTAAAATAAATTGATATATTATAAATAAAAATAAATTTTAAAAATAAATTTTAACTGAGCAAATAAATTATAATAATTTATTATTTTTGATTTCATACTTGATGGGGTTACAATTTGACCGGTTTAATAGAATGTTGTGCCAATAATAAAGGTAGATTCTGATTTTATTAATAGTTATTATTGAGTAAAATGAGATAGATTATAGTAATAATTTGGTATGAAGACTCTAATTTGAAAGACTTTAAAAAATAAATTTTAATAATTTAATTCTTTTTATTTTTTTTTATTTTATATAGTTAGATATCTAGTTTTAAATTCGACATGGTTCATACCCTCATACAATTTTACCAATATTTTTTTTTGTTTGAATATTTTATTAATAAATTTAAAATTAGATTGAGTCTGGTTCGACTCGATTATTCTAAATATGTCCCCTCGTAGTTATAAATCTAGTAAGTATTTGGTACTATATTTAAAATTTTGGTACTGATAGAAATGTAAATTGTATAGAGTGATTCGTTTGTTGTTGGTGAGCGTCTAAAATTTTATTCTGTATTTTGGGTCATTGCATGAGAAGCATGCTGACCGAGTCTAACATCAGTATACCACCTATTACTGTCGACACCTACGGGAATTTAGTTCGAATTATGATATCTTATACGATGATTTGTATGATAGTTGAAAGGAGCATAGTATGGTTGGTATCTTTTACGATGTTTGGACTATTTTTGTGGGCTATATATATTAATTAAGAACTATATAGTACATACGTGAAACTCCACATTACAATCTATTTGTTGGAGTATCCTTGTTTATTAAATTAATGATTATTCTCTTAAAAATATTTTAATTTGTCAATACTAATATACTTAATCAAATTTACGCCAGCATTTTAGATTAAGGTAAGACTTAATCACATGACACTGTGAGTTGATTTATGCATAAGCAAAAGTGATGTTCTGTCTACGTGGCGGGTGATTACAACCTATAAACAGTTGGTGTTTCCTATGTGACTACGAGGACTAGGATTATCCCCGTGTACATGCTCCACTTGAGATGGAAAAAGTAGCAGGTACATAATGTTTGGGACATATTGTATAAAATTCGATCCATTCGCCCAGTGTTTTTGTGTTAGTTTGTCGATGACTCGAACCGAGTAGTATGTAATTAGTTCGGTTTGATCGAACTTATGTTATGAGGATATCGTGTTTTGTTCTCTGGCCGAGGACATTGGGTGCAAACACTATTAAGTTGTACCATTGGGCATCAATTGCCATGCTTGTTGGTCTGTGTTGCCTTTCAGTCTTAGAGTTCGTAGTTGTACTAAATTTCAGGGTGTACCACGTTAGCCCTATATGAGCCCTATAGCTTACCTCAACTTGTCTTGTTTGATTTCCCACAATATTTTATTTATTTTCCCATGTTTATTTCCATATTTGTCACTTAATGTTGTCGCACGACTTGTAGTGTGGGTTTTTTTATATAAAATCTTGTCTCTCTTTAAGTTTAAGAGTTAAAGACCAACCAATCATTTAAAGATTTAAAGACTGCAGAATCAAATAAAGTGTTAAAGTGATGAAGACTTTGATTACACTTTGGTCAAGGGTTTAGCAATCGAAGGCGGGTTTGGGAACTGTAAGGCTGACGTGGTGTAAGGAATCAGAAGTTGAAGAAACTTCGGTTAGGATTCGAACTCAAATTTGGCAAGCAAAGCTGGCTAGTTACAAGTGAATGTTTGGCTAGAGTTGATCATTTATCAATCAATCATCATGAAAAAGGTGTCAAAACTATCCATTAAGAAAAGAAACTACTATTTTAGGAAAGGCTATTAAAACAGATAAATAGAGTCTTTAGTGTGTTTCTAACACTTCTTTCTATCATCATGAACCATAAACTCTCTTAGATTATTTTGGAAAGATCAAGCTTGAGTTAGGATAAGTTTTACCTATTAATTTGCATTCCTAGGCGTTTGTATGTAATCCAAAGAGAGGCTAGCTCAAGTAGATTTGAGATGATTGTAAATCTCCCTAGGTGTAGGGCGAGTGTGTGAGACATCTTTCTTTGAGATAGAGGTGCTTGGCTTGGATGTTCCCTTGGCTCAAAGTGTGAGCATGTGAAGAGAGGTAATTTCAATTTTGAAGTCTCTAAGGTTGTTTCGAGCTTGGTAAGCAAGGATCCTTGGCACTTGGTTCTTGTTAAGGAAGGTTTACTTGAATTTGTTGTGTACTAAATTAACACATTATGCAAGTACATGCATCAGACAAGTAATAGGTAGTGAGGGAGATTATTCCCATAGAGATTTGAGTTTTCACAATGCTCTTGATATAGGAATTTTATTTCTACTTAGTAATACTTCTAATAGTGAGGCAAAATAGAACATAGAAACATAATGAGTGCAAGTCTATGCTATTCTCGTACATTAATCAATACAAAGGCATAAAACTTAAGTTTATAGCAAGTTCATAAAATAGTGAGAATAACTACGAGACAAGCTAATGAAAGTTCTTTCGATTACAAAGTGGACCTGAGATGTTCCAAGCTCACCTAGTCAACAAGCAATCCGGCTATGTCATATCTATCAAATTACAACATGATCAAAATTGATATTCGGGGAAACAAAGTTGATTGTAAATGGCTGTCATTAAGTATTACAACCTACGATCCTAGACTCATTCCACTTGTTTGTGCAAATAAATGAAGATTGGTCCATTATGAATAATTCCTCTATATGAATATTTAGGATTCTAGTGTATGTGTATTAAATGAATCACACACTACTTCATGCAAGGACATCATCAACCTACCTGTATCCAGTGATAGATTGAATCTCTTAAGCATGCCAAAGTTAACTACTCTTTTGAGGTATTAAAAACTAGAATGAAATAATCAACTCACAACTAGTCATAAAATGATAGAAAGCAACAAGTTCCACTATATATCAACTAAGATCCCTTGTTCATCATGGATCACTATCTTCTATCCCATGAAAGAGTTAAAATACATCATACAATCCATCAAGAAATCACAACATATAAGAAAGAAAAGAGTAGAGACATGCAAATCTGTAAAGTTGATGCCTGAGTTTGAACTTGTCCTATGCAGTTCTATTTTCATTGTAGTTTGTTCAATGAGACTTTTTCTATGGCTAGGGACCTTTCCTTCTTGAAACTCCAACAAGGACAAAGATTACCAAGCTCCCAACTTTGGAGAGAAGAGCTCTCCTCACAGAAATCTTCAAAACGCCACTAAACTCTACTTTCTCTAGAATTGGATCGGAGAGCTATTCTATGTTCCACTAAGGAAAAATGTTAGTAACAAGTGTTTCTGCTCAAAAAAATAATTACTACAAACTGGCAAATGAGTATTTTATTACCCATAAAAACTTAGAAAACTTTAGAATTGCCTTACACTGGGTGGTAAGTAAATATATTTAAACAAGTGTCGGCTCGCATATATGGCTACTATTCACATTCATACATACAATGCTTACGCCCTCACATCCTCCATATTACATCCGCCATGGTAGTCAAGTGGATAAAGGAGCACTTAAGTTAGTGCCACAAATTTTGGAATGTGCTGCATTATACAGTACCCTCCTACTCCACACTACCAAAGGGGTTTGAAGAAGTGTTAGTGCTGTCCATACTTATCTCCATACCACTTGCTTTATTATTTGTGAAATCCATAAAAAAATGCATGTACTTATAAAATAGATTTAGAGTAGAAGCTTGTATCATATATTTCTAGAGCTTCAGTGTGAAAACCAACAAGGGATTACATCCTTGTAGTTTTATTAAACATGTATAGAAAATACGGCTAAATAACCCGATATTGGAGGATCCAATAAAATGTTGCTAATGTCGTCGTACATCTAAAACATGGTTATACTTGACACAAAGGGAATCAATCAGAGATCAAGAAAAGGGAGAGTCATATGGACTTGTGGTCCAAACTCCAAGCACATCGACATATCTACGGTGAGCTCGAACTCTGTAACTTATATCGAAACCCACTACTAAGTAAAATATTAATGCCTCTATATGATGCATGCTCGTGGTGTGTGCCCATATCATCAATATATCCGAGTAAAGAAAACAATGCTAACAAACCTATAACTAAAACACTACCGGTCTATCTGCGGAGAGAAACTCCCACTAGCATCCTCGTGGTTGAGATTTCATATAGCCCTATAGCCAGCAGCACTAGTGGAATATGGGGATACTGAGCTGGCGGCGGTGGTAGTGGAGGTACTCGCTCCAGCTGAGAGACCTCAACATTTGTCTCTGCCCATGTTGGCCTCGTCTCCAGTCTGGCCACAACGATGGACATCTCCCGGGCTGTATCCACTAGCCGGGTTGTCTCCACATGGGACTGTTGTTGGTCCTCCATGGCTCTCATTTGCTTAGTCCTTAGGGCATGCTGCTCCTCTCATAGTGTAAAACCCATGATTCGAGTCACGGTTTTATAGTCGCCAGCCGATCGGTTCAGCCGTCGGTTCGTGTTGAGTGTATTTCAGAACACTTGTACTGAGCCGACGCCGGTCACGTGTATGAGCTGTGAGGGTAATGTGTAGCGAGGATATGATGATAATGAGATGAATGAGCAGAGAATGAGTTATCAGAATGCATGAGAGCATATAGTTGACGATTTTAGGTTTTTTTCATTTTGTGACCGTAGAAATAGTTTTAGGCCGTTTACCGTGTTAGGATGCGTTATGGGATAGTTTGGGTGGATTATTAGTTATAGAGCATGTCATTTGGATGTTGTGTGTTTTATTTTATTTTATATGATTTTTCCTAATTTTTCTAAATTTTTTTTAGGATTTATTACGCGTTGGTTATTATTTTTGACTCGAGACGGACTCGAGTCAAGTTTTATTTACGAAATTGCCACCCAGCGTGTTTTTCTTTCCCTCCCGACATTTTCCCCCTTTTTCCAAACCCTACCTAGCCGCCCCCATGCGTTGCTGCCGCCGCCCAGCGCCGCTCGGCCGCCGACCGACGCCGCCTAGCCCCGGCGAAGCGTCGCCGTGCTGCCCCAACCGGCCCCGACCACCGTCCGGCCGCGGCGGCGGTGGATTGCCGGGGCTAGCGCGGAGACCGCGTCATGGTCGCGTCGCCGCCGACCATCGCCGTCGCCGTCTAGTGGTCGCCTCGGCGCCACCGACCACCCAGCGACCTTCCCCGACCAGAGCGC
>JAVDBV010069414.1:0-18560 GCA_032619315.1 Piper longum
GAGTTGCACAACCGCCGTCCGAGTGCACGACCGCCGACCGAGATGCACTACCGCCAACCGAGATTCATTACCATCGACCAGGTACGCACTACCGCCATCCGTTTCTTGCTCATCCGCCGACTAAGTAGATTAGTTAGAGCTTAGTAAGGTCAAAACTGAGGAAAAAGACGTAGCTATAGTGGTATCAGCAGAATAGAGGGGAGTTAGGAAAGCGGAGGTTATTGTGATGAGATGACATAGGATCCGAGTTCATGAGCTCTCTTGCAACTGACACCCTTGGGTTTGGTGTATATTGCAAGATAATGCTATTAGACACCGTTAACGACAGTCTCATAGGGATGCGCATGGACAGAGTTAGAACATGATAGTATGATGTCCAGATGGAACATCCACAGTGACCCAATTGTTAAGATAGATTGATAGGCATTTATGAGCAACAACCGACATACGTAGATTAGGATGGTCAGTAGGTGGTCACACACGTAGTGTTACCTATTTGGGGATTGGCCAGCTAGCGAGAGGAGTTAGACTCATTAAGACGCTGAGAGTAGATCCGAGTCGGCTTAACCGAATCTAGTAGATTATCGAACGGTTCGGTCGCCGGTAGCATTTCCTGGTCGGTTCAAGGGTGAACCGAGTCGGGGTGTTACATAAATATTCCGCAAGCTTCATTATTTAGGTCAAATTCATATACTAGTAGGTAATGGTCATCCACGACCGGCATTTTATGATTGACTTTTTCTGTCGCTAATTTGCACCCGAAAGTGACCCTATTGAGACAGGTGAAATTTGTGACCACATTGCAATTGTCGAAGTGATTGCAAAGGCAATAGCGACCATTTAACGATCACTTTAGCAGCTGCAATTTGTAACCGTTATTTTTTATCGACAAATGTGGTGAAATATTTAGTGAAACCACGCTCGTGATCACATATGTGGTTTATTATCATAAGTTCCCCATTGAGGAGATACAAACCAGAACTCCATCATTGACCAGTTTCACTAAATATCTTCAAAGTATTCTGCATCCTAATCCAATATTTGTAGATTTCAAATCCCATTAAGACACACTAAACCTCTCATTATTTGCAGTTAAATACTCTCTTCATTAAAATGAGCCTCATTGAATCTGTTCCGTAAAATGTCTACTCAGTCAAATTGGATTGCCACTTACGATAGCATACATATATATACGCTTTTCCCCCTTAATGTGTAGGATTCTTGAGATAAGCCATTATAAACTAGTTAGTTAAATCTTTATAGATCTCATAGTTTTCATTAATTATGCAAGTTAGTTTTGATCATAATTCTTAATATTTTATTGTGATAATCGTAATTTTATCGCAACAGAAAATGACTTCTCAAGAAGGATTGGAAGATGCCTACATTTGTCAATGTGGATGATAACTAAATAGAGTCTATATTGAATTGCCGATTGATTTCCTTTTGGTATTTTTTACGTGTTCACTAATTTGTGTATATATTGCTTACCAATTTATGGTGTTTCTAATCTATCCATGTAAAAGAATTTTCTCTATCAATGATTATTTTATGATTGATTATAATATTTTAATCATCATAGAACGATTGAGCAGGTTATTGGCCGTGTAACTATCATTCCTTCTTGGAAAAGGTTTTCACGTTAAAATTGTATGTCTAGTCGTATGTGGTTGTGTTGGTGTTTGTCATTTGATATTATGTTTCTATACGATTTTGTGATGACACTAACAGGCCGAATAGATATTTAAATTTAAAATTCCTCAACAACAATGGCATTTGGTGCTTCCAGTGACCAAGAGGGCATTGACATCGATAACTCACGGATATGCTTGCGGCCGTTGTCAACGGTGGCGGCCACTGGTGCACATGTTGTAGTGCATGCCAGGGTGCACAACCAAGACCCAAGAGAAGTTGTCAGTTAACAATATTATAACATAGATGACTTTCTATTTTCACAAACGAACATTACTTAGTTTTACCTCTTTTAACTTTTTTTGAAAATGATCATTTTAGAGTACTAATACTTGAGTTGCAGTCGGTGAGCATTCATTTACCCTTCAGCACTACGAGGTATATCGGAAATGATGGATGCTTCGACCACACACATTGTCTAATGTCGTCATCTTCACAATCCAACTATGAACTGATCATAGCCAATCCATGAAACAACTTTCTAAAACTATTTATTAGAAATTATCGTTCTTTTTTCTTTTTGCTATATAAAATGGTCTCTAGCCAGTCCCTTGTTAAAACTAAGATCATTTACATAATAAAATATAAACACGACTGGACTAGACTTCTAACATGCTTAGCAATACAAGAATCGTAGAAAAATATGAGCTTAATCCCATCTACTTTGGAACAGGGATCCCAATTTTCTGTGTACTTTTTATTTGATTAAGATCACATCCGATATATTGAATAATATTCTACGTCTAGCAACTCATTGAGTTTTAAACCAACCCATTTGCTATCAATCATTTGATTTACTTACCTTAAACATTGTTAGACTCGTTAATATGTCCCTTGCATACTAATAATCAGCTAAGCATTTTACTTCTAAATTTTAATAAGTCAAAACACATCCAATGCACGGGTATAATAATCAATAAAGATTCAAAAAAATAACAAATAGAAATGTCAAACAACTACACTTCATATAGCATTAATAAAATGAGGAAGCTTAGTCTAAGTTGCATCTGACATGAGAATACCATCAACTTTTTAATTTGGTCACCATTCAAATTATATAGACAGTAATTTTTTTACATAGACAACTACACTCATTATTTAGTCATCCTTTCAATCCATTAAAGTTAGTTTATATAAGAGGATCAACTGCAGCTGGTATTAATTATTCTCTAATAAAAATTGATTAACAGTAAAAAAAACAAGATGTATTGAACTAAAATAAGTACACAAATAGATGTAAACAATACACTATCAAGTTCCTCTTTTCCCTGATGAAAATAAGTATATGAATTGTCGGTGATAAAAATGAAAAAAATGATCCCCCAAACCTAATTTATTGGATGAAAAAAGCTCAACTCTTTGGAAACAGCCTTATTGAAGTGTTACAATATAAGAAATACACCTTTTTTAACAAGTATATCCCAAGAAATCACCTTTTTAATTACGCGTGTGCCATCATTTCTTATAGTAATAAGATTTTAAAAAGATATGCATCCGCACATACATGTGAGAACAAAGGAATGGTTAGATATTAGATCATAGTTAAGAATTAGATAAGCCAACATTTAATAGAAATTCAGCATAACATGGTGTATATATGTGTGTGTGTGTGTGTATTTCTATATCATATCATATCATATCAAGCAGAAGTACTGCACACTTAGCCTTGATTTCCTACATGGCAGGAAGCGGCCTTCCATAAAAATCCTTCAATGAAATCAAAACGTCATATACATCCTCAACTTGTGTTTTGATCCGCTTCTCCACTCTTCCATCATCCCTTCAATCACGAGATCATGATACTTGTTGATGACACCAATCACCTTCTTTATCACCGTCTCATGCCCTTTCAAGTCCAACCACCTCAACAATGACATGTAATCCGACACACAAAATCACAAAGAGGAGAAAGAACGGTGAACAGGGCATCTACATGCTCCACCTTTTCTTCCCCCAGCCCTTCATATTCCATCCCTTCACCAAAGTACCTCTTGTTGAATATCATCTTCCTTATAGCATTTGCACTTAAGTGTCTAAGTGGCAATCTAACATCTACCATTTGGCCAACATTAATGGATCTTTTGCATTGGTTGTAAAGGAATTGAATGAGGTTGTTATTGGGTTAATCTCACATCAATCGTGAATGGTATTGGGCATTAGAGACTTGTATATAGGCTAATGAGAAGCCTTATTCCTTAAGTTAGCTTTTGAATAAAGAGGTACCCATGAAATTTATTTCAAGTCCCTTTTAGGGGCCCGTAAGGCTCAACATTGGTATCAGAGTTTCGGTTTGCCTCATGGTATATCAATCAGCTCGAGTTGGAGTCTCCTCAAACTTCAATATAACATGTGGACGTAGCATGTATGAGGGGAAAATGATTTCGAATCTTTTGAAACTTCACTATAACATGTTGACCTAGCCTGTATGAGGGGGGATGATTCGGATATGTCAGCCAGGCCCAGATTGGAGTTTCCTTGAACTTCACACTTTATTATAACATGTAGACCTAACATGTGTGAATGAGAGATGATTTAGATGGTATTATATATGAGGTAAACAATTGTTGAGTTAATCTCACATCAATCGTGAATGGTGTTGACGAATTGTATATAAGCTAAAGGGAAATCCTTATTAAGTTAGCTTATTAATTAAGAGAGGTATATAAAACATGTTTCAAAGTCCTTTTGGGGGCTCTATGGGCCCCAAGAGTTGCTTCCTCCATCCTCTTGTCAAGAAGCCACTGGATCCTCACCGGAGTCAATACCTCGGAGATAATAATTCGTCTCATCTTCTTCCATTGATCACCCCATGGTACAACTGCAACCATCAAGAAGCCCGGGTTGAATACTCAATTGCCATGGTGATGGGTCTGGAGGTGAAGATCGAATCCCGATTTATAAGGAAGTCTCTTGTAGTCTCCGGGAAAGTTACGGGGATAACATGAACTTTACCTAAACGAATACAAGCGATGTTCACGTTCATTTCCATCATGCGGCCGAGAATACACCGGAAAGCTGGCCGGTGGAGGAATATTCCCGGCATGTTTCCGATCACGGGCCAAGGTGAGGGGCCTGGCAGGAGCAAGCGCTTGGCAGTTTTCTTACCCCTCCCGAACCTTAGCCAAAAGAAGATGGGAGGCCCATCGATGAGCACGCCCTTGCCATTGCCATCGACTTAGGAGTTCCCTGAACCATGATGATGATCATTACAAAGGGTTCTTTGAACTTGCTTTCCATTCTTTATGTTGAAATTATGGTTTTTGAAAATGTTTATTATCTATCAAATCGCTTATGTATTTACATGGTTCAAATAATATAATAATACATTACCTACTTGGGACATGTATTCATAGTAACTCTAGACCGTACGTCTTACTATAAGATGAATAAACCGAAGTTGAAATATGTCTTACTCTTATGTATTCTAATACGGTGAATAGTGTAAACTTACGAGGGAAAGATTCCTAATGGTGTATAATTAATTACAGCTTGGGTAATTGTTTTTAAACAAATATTCTTCTCTGCTCACTCTTGTGCACAAGTTCTTGTGCATTTGGGAGGTATCTCAAGATCTTAAAATTTGTGGGGAGCATAACAAGTTTGTTATTATTTAACAAAATTATTTTATTATGTAATTTAAGTATCTTTTCTTACAAATACAACGATTAGTCATCTTTAATGTTGTCAGATTTTAAACATACAAAATTAATTTTATGGTAAAATTAGTCATGTTTTCACAAAATATTGAGCAAGTAAGGTGCTTTACATATTCAATATTTTACCTTTTATGCGTAATTTACAAAATCCCAAATGGATAATGCAAATTATATTTTATTTGTGTGTTATTTATAACATTTGCAACATTCCTCATTACTCGCGTCAATTATAGAATTTGTCTTATGTATAATTTGTAAAGTCCTCAACTGGTAATGTAAATCATAAATCATATGATTTGTGTATTATATAATTTTGAATGAATTTACAAACTCTCCAACGTGTAATTCAAGTTTATGGAGTTTGCATGTGTATTCTCATTGTGTATAATTATTTGAGTTTGTTTTGTAACCCAGTGATGAATCTGCTTATGTCAAACACACTAGAATGAAGACTTGCTCCTCAGATTTTATGGATATAAAGGTATTGCTTTTGTTATTCAACATATAAGAATATGAATTAGATCTCAACCGTTTATAGTAATTCCTATTAAACAAAAGAACATGGGTAATTACCAAAGAAGATTTTAATGCCATTAAACATTGGATATTATATAATATTTGTTATTGTTGGTATTAATTAATTTCTTTGTGTGAAATAAGGCTATCAAAGAGACTTTAAATAAAATTAGAATTGAAGTTCTGAAGGAATTCTAATTGTCATATGGTTGACGTTCTAATTTCAAACATTTAATTTTGGAGCTGAGTATGACATTGAGATTGATGTCAATAAAATAATAAAAAGAATATGCTAAATATGGAAGTTGTACTTGTAGAAAATAATCAATTGGAACTAGTCGAGCTCTAGTTTATTTAATTCTCGGCCAGTCCATTTTAAAGTTTCTATTTAAACAATATTAATTGTGATTTTTTAAGTATATCATTAAATTTAATTAATTTTGGGATCAGAATTAATCACGACATGGGAGAGGCTGAAACACAATAAGAGAAAAAAAAAACATCCTGCTATAATAGCTAGTAAGTTTCATGGCCAATAGTTTATGTCCTTAATCTTTTGAAATATATACGGCTCAATGGTCACGCAAAATTTTTAGAATAAAAGTGTTAAAATAAAGTTGTATGAAGGAGTGGTGTTGGATAACTGAGTTTGAGTGGGACAAAATGTAGCCCTGAGTACGAGTCAAGTCAAGTTTGAACCTAGGACGTGACTTTATGCTTACTCTTAGTTTCCACCTAATATCCCAAAAACATCATGGTATATGTCAATAATTGGAAATTCGACTTGTAGTTTAATTGTTTAATAACAACGAATATTTGTATATACTTTCTACAACTCTTTGTTCAATTGGACTAAGAGTGCTAAACGAGCGAGCGAGTCGAGCTCGACTCGAATAGTTCGAAGTTCGAACGAACTCGACTCGAGATCGAACGAGTTTTAAACATGCATGTTCGAACTCGACTCGAATATTTTTTACGCGTTCGAGTTCGAATACATTTAAACTGCGAAGTCGAACTTAGCTCGTTCGTGAGGAAGTAGAACTTAGCTCGTTTGTGAGCTCGAAACCGGCTCGTTTAACTCAATTTAAAAAATGAAGTTAGCGTGAATTGAACCTACCATCTCTACTATCTCGCCATTTTTTTATTATATTGTATATAAATAAATATAATTAGTTACAATTAAACTTATTAGTATATATATATATATATATAATATCAAAACTATATTATTATATTATTTTATCGAGCGAATCGGGCTACGAGTCGAATTCGAGTTATAACCGAGTCGAGTCGAGTCAAACACGCCCTTGCTCAAGTTCGACTCGTAGGATTCGAGTTCGAGTCGAGTTCTAGTCGAGCATTTAAATAACGAGTTTCAAGTCAAGTCGAATCGAGCCGAACATCAAATACTCACGAACTGGCTCGCTCAATTAACACCCCTAAATTGGACAATAATATTGTGTGTGTCAAAGTTGACTTGTCACCGCATCACAGATCCAAAATGTTGAATTTTTTTCGACCAATTTAGTCAGGATTGTACAATTAATTAATGCTTGCTTTCATGTTAAGTGAGCGGTATATAAAAGGTAAGTTTGTGATAATGAATATTAAAAGCTCAATGTATACTAATATCTTTTAGTGATGAATTAAATTGATGATTACATTAATTTTATAATTATGAGAAATTAAAATTAGCTCTCTATTACAATTTGTAATATAAAAGAATTTAGTAACTAACCTGATCAGATAACATAATCAGCCATACATAATTCAGATGAATCAAAGCTTCGATTGTCAACGACCATTCCTACCCCCATAGTTTTTATAGATATATTTTATTAGTCAGTCAAGGATTCGACTCCGAGTATTATTTTCTTACTCTTTGCGATGTCTATATAATGTTGCTTATTATAAGTGACTCAAACATTATGATTGACAATTTGCTTTGAATTAAGTCTTATTATAATAAGTGAACTTCTGAAGTAAAGTACAATAAACCGGACTATAAATCAGTATACTTGTCAATATATAAATATTTTTCTAAGTTATGTTTTAACATCCCCTCCTTAGCGCGATAGAATTAACATAATGGAAAATTTTATTTGCACCCACGCTTTCCATACGTGTTGTACCAAGTGATCGCAGTAACTAATTTTATTTAAAAAAAATCCTTTGTACACCACTGAAACTTTTCCTACCTCCACTTTAAATCATTTTGGTCCAAAATATTATTATACAAGCATGATCATTGGCTAATTCAATTAATCAATCAAATTTAAAATGGCCTCAAGCAAGAAATTTTAATAGTGCACACAACATTACTCTTTCTTTCCTTGACACCGATCATAACACTTTGAGAGGCTCAACCATACGACATGGCTATTTTTTTAATATAATAATTAATTAGCTTGGGAAAAAACATAATAATGTAGCAAATTATGAAATAATCTTAAACCATCACCATTCACAGCATCATCAACATATATATAATTCATATGAAATTTAATGTCTTCACAATAAATTTAAAATTGCTCGTTGGGCAAATTAATTATTTGGCGGGTAAATATCCACTGATAAACGGGGCGTGGCCAGTGCACGCAAGGGCTGGGCCAGGAAGAGGTCAGTCTCCGACTCGGACAGATCAATACGCGAAACATTCTCGGGCAGGCTCCAATTGAAGCATTGGAGCAACCTTGCCAGCAACATGGTGGTCATGGCCGTGCCCAGCGGCGCCCCCATGCAGCCACGACGGCCAGTGCTGAAGGAGATGAACCGGAGGTCTGGTTCGGCAAGGTCGACATCCCCGCCATGGCCTAGGTGTCGGCCAGGCTCGAATCGCAGCGGGTCGGACCACACCTTGGGGTTGCGGCCGAGGCCCACCCGGCTGAGCAGGACATGGCTGCCCTTGGGGATGAAGTAGCCAGCAACAGTGGCGTCGCGGCCGGAGACATGGGGGAGGTTGAAGGGGGCGATGGGGTGGAGCCGGAAGGCCTCCCTTGCACAGGCCTTGATGTAGTTCAGCTGGGGGATGTCCGACTCTTGCACCAGTCTGGATTTACCCACCACCATGTCCAGTTCGGCAACGGCCTTGTGCAGCACCTCCGGCCGATTGAGCATTTCGGCTAGCGTCCATTCTACTGCATTTGACGGATTGTCGACTGCGGCGTAGATCAAGTCCTAATGGAGATGAAAAACAAGTTACAGCAATTCTCGTAAGGAATTTATATATTATGTATGAACGGAGTGCAATGTCATTAGCGTACTTTTTAAGTCATGAGGCGTACTATATAAAGATTAATGATTAATTTTGGTGTTATGACCAGCTAGATATTGTTTTCTTTGCCATTATTTCTTATTGATTTACAAGGTATTTTAGTCTGCCATTTGGTTTAGGAATTTTGAAAATTAGCAGCTTATTATCAACAAGGGAGTTCAGCAGCAATGTTTAAGTTAGAGTACGCGCACATTTCTTTGTATGCATATGTTTTAACTAAACCTTTCAAAGCTTTCATGATCTGCCATGTTTGACCCTATCGGGATAAATTTTCGACGAACTTCAATCTACGCTATGTTATATTTAGTAGTTTCTATCTCATAATTCCTTATTACCAGCTAACTTACTGGTATTTCATAGATTCTAGCTCATATATCATTAATTTTAATAGTTTATATCTAAATGACATCATAGAATTTGAAAGTTTTAAAATAGAAGTAATCTGTTTTTCAAGCTTAATTAATTAATGTTACATGCTATAGATTTAAATACTTAAATTCCTTTATTTTTTAAGGGAATTCATGAAGGGAAGACCTACCTTGATCTCAAAGTCCAGCGCTGACTAATGAACGAAACTATAAGAGACTATTGATCTTGGCGTGTGATTAAAACATATAATGATTTTGCTTCAAGCCTTATCATCTTCCAACTATCAAATCCTACTACATAACTTGTTCAATATCTTCATGTTCTTATCTAACCGTGAAATGACAACCAATCATGATACTAGTTTCCCAATATATTCCATCATAGGACTATTTATTATAAATTTTCCTCTTTTCTTTTCTTTTTTTTTCCTGAACAACTTGGTCTCTACCTTGTTAAAATTAAAATCATATGTATGCATTGTACAATTTTAAACGTGACTGGACTATACTTCTAAAGGGCTACCCTAAACATTGTAAGACTCTAATTAATACCTTGTATGCTACTAAACGTTTCAATTCTATATTCTATAAGATATGAACCAATTATATGGAAAACTGTCAGTGTGTAAACTTCTGTTGGAAAGTACAAGTGACTATCTTAAGCTTTAAACTTTGAAAAAAAGTATTAGTATTTTAGAATTGCAGTTGGGTGCTTTCTAAAATTTGTCATCATTATATATTCAGCACAGTATAGTCATGGAATTTTAAAGCAGAACATACCGCGCACTGGGCCTTGATCTCCTCCATGGTAAGCAGCGGCCTTCCACAAAAATCCTTCAATGAAATCAAAACGTCCAACACATCCTCGGCCTGTGTTTTGATCCCGCTCCTCCATTCTTTCATCCTACCTTCAATCACAGGATCATGATACTTGTTCACTACGCCAATCGCCTTCTTCATAACCTTCTCATGCCCATTCAAGTCCAACCATCTCAAGCACGGCATGTAATCCGACACACAAAAAGCATAGAGAAGAGAAAGAACAGTGAAAAGCGCTTCTACGTGCTCCACCTCCTCTTCCCCCGGCCCTCCATCTTCCCTCCCTTCACCAAAATACCTCTTATTGAACATCATCTTCTTTATAGCGCTTGCACTGTAGTATCTAGCTGCAGCTCTAACATCTACCAATTGACCGGTAGTGGAGCTTTTGCATTGGTTGTAGAGGAATCGAACGAGGTTGTCTGCTTCCTCTGTCCTCTTGTCCAGAAGCCAACGGAGCCTCGATGGAGTCATTACCTCCGAGGCAACAATTCGTCTCATCTTCTTCCACTGATCACCCCACGGTGCAACCGCAATAGACAAGAAGCCCCGGCTTGAATACTCGGTTCCCATGGTGATGGGTCTGGAGGCAAAGATCGAATCCTGCTTTTTGAGAAACTCTCTCGCAATCTCCGGGCAGGTTACAGGGATCACATGCACTTTTCCTAAACGAACACAAGCGATGCTCACGTTCATTTCCTTCATGCGGCCAAGAATCCACCGGAAAGCTGGCCGGTGGAGGAATATCTCAGGCAGGTTTCCGATGACGGGCCATGGCGAGGGGCCAGGTGGGAGTGGGAGCAAGCGCTTCGCAGTCTTCTTCCCCATCTCAAACCTTAGCTGCAAGAGGCAGAAGAAGAAGGAGGCCAAGACGCAGAAAATGGTGGTGAACGCTGTCCGGTGGAGGAGGAGAACGGTGGGGAAGTCACTGGCCGCCATCGCTGCAGCCGACGCTCCGGCCATTGTCAGGGCCAATATAGAGGTGGGGAACACGGTGGTGGTTGTAACGGTTGTAGTACTGTTCTTCATGGCTGCCATCACTCTCTCCATGTCAATGCGTGCAAGTAGTATAGTATGCGTAACTTACTATTATAAACCTCTAATAAACTGGATATAAAGCCTGCATGGGCACCTATATATGTCTGTGCATACAAGTTCAAGGCAACCTAATTTATTATTACCTAAGAACGAAAGGATGAAAATGCATGGGTTTTATATGGCTCGAGGAGTGGGATATACGAGTGTGGCACGGACTTCACGTGAAAATTGACGAGAGAAACACGTAAGAGCACGGTTGGACCTGGAAATTGGAAATGTGAGGAGCCAAGCACGGTGGTCTCGCAACATTCGTCACAAAAAAATTTGAATGTCATTCATGGGGGCCGATAAGTATCTGTCTTGGGCGTGGAATCCGTGGGATGGGTTTGATGAGTTGCTGACTATTCCAGCGACGGTATCCCCGTTTTGATCGGCCTAAGAGCTTCAAATTGAAACATGGCATGGTCGGGTGATTGATTAATAATTAATTACCGCAGATTTAACTGCTATTAGCTGACTAATATCATAGACTAATTATGTATGCAGTAGTACATGTTTCTTGGCTAGGTTAGTAATTGTGAAATTTTTGGGAAGCCATACATATATATATTATTGATTGATATGTGTCAAATAAGTGTCTTTTCTTTTTTTTTCGCTTTTTCTACTTTCCGCCCACTTTCCATCATATTGGTGATTTGATTAGATATATACATACATTAACGACTAATTATAAAGCATACAATTCAATGAATTCATTGGTAATAAATAAATCTTTAAACTAACTAGAAACCCGTAGGTACGGTGGTGAGTATTGAGAATATAGTTTCACGTTTAAAATGAATATAAATTGTGCTTTTGATAAATAAAAAAAAATCTTCATAATAATATGTGGTAGCTAGTTATTTTGAATATAGCTCAAATATTCATAATAAAAGTTATTAATTATCGTTTATTAAATCATGTATATTGCCTTTCTAACTTATGAAAAAATTTATATGTGGACTTAATTAGAAGTTGTATGTCTAATCAAATAACATTTTTTATTGTGTCATGTAAGATACAGTATGTCCAATATTTTATGGATGGCTAATAGTTTATTCGGTATTTTCTTCATTAGGTGTGTAGCCAATTGAGAATATGCATGTATGCCACCACATTTTGAAGAATATTTTGTTGGATTTTTTTCATTCCTACCAGCTTAATCATGAATCCCAAGCTGCTAATAATTAGCTGAATCCCGTTTGTACGTAGCATGCACAAGTGTCATATGGGATCGACAATCTTATACTCCTTGCGGGCTAAAGTAGATTTTTTTTTTTATTGCAGCTTACCAACGGGGTACTTACATACAATACAAACTCAGACATTTTAGTAATTTCAATATTATATATATATATATATATATATATATATATTATGTAAACAATCTTAGTTTATGCAATTTTGGATCCATTAAAATACAACTACAAGATGGCTAGCTCTAATGTTTTTATTTATTTATTTTTTATTATTATTATTATTTAGCTGCTTTTATCAACTTTGGATTGTCCTACACTACTATTGCGATTCAATTAATAATTAACAGTGATAAATGGGCCATTTGTGTTTTTTACAGCTAATGATTCTAGCAGCGTACTAATTTTTTCTATCACATTTATTAGTGCTGAAAATGATGATCGAAGTAATTTTTGGGTAATTATAAGACGTTGTATAACTCAAACCTTTAAGATTAGAAAAAAATTAAGATGAGTTACACCTAATATAGCTTATATATAAACCACACATTTAATTAGGACATTTTTTAATGAATCTCGTGTAATAAGGTCTATGTATAAAAAGTAAAATAGATAAGTATAAGATTGATAAATTTTTATCTTATTTATATATTAATATGACCAACATTTACATTTTAAAAAACACACACTAATTTTAAAATATTTTATATAATTAATTTGATAGTTAAGATAAAAGTTACAAATATTATATTGATTTGAAAATATATATTGAATCTGATTATTTATTTTATATTTATTTATACGATTTCTAAGTAGTGGGTAGTGAACCACTAAATTTCCAAAGCTCTTGTCGCTTCTATAAACACTATGTTCCAGACGAATAAATATGTAAAGGCTTCGGACGATCGAATCACTATAGTAAATGAAGCCTATGGTAAATAAATGAGTTGAAAGATTTATTTTTTTTTCAAGTCATGCTGAGAATTCAGAAGGTTATTTTACTGTCCAATATATTCTTAAAAGTAAATATTCACTTGGCAAAGATGTCTGGCAGACTTGCAGTGCTCACGATGAATGACGAACCTCGGTAACCTCAAAAATAAAAAATAAAATGAAAACCATAAATCATGTCGGCAAGAAAAAAGCCCAACAAAATTATGGTAAACTTTGAATTTGCCATCTATCAAGAAATCTTGTTTTAAAATGTCAGCAGTAAAGCTCCAAATTCCAATCATGTAACTTTCGTCTCTTCATGTATACATAGAGCTGTAACATATATAAACTACCATTACCAAGCAAAAGAGAAAGAAAATTTTACTTTACATAAAATTACACTCCGGATTGGACTCGCTGTATCATGCTATATGAGAAAAAACATATCAAACAACAGGGAAACTGTCATGATTGTTCAATTCCGCCATCTATAAGGCCCTCTTCTCGCGCAGCAGCGGCAGCAGGCAGGCTTTTATCATCCGGAGGAGCCTGGCTTTCACTATCAACAGGGGTTCGTGGCAACACAAGGGAGCTTGAATTGGTCGCAGCAATGGTGGCTGGTTGCTCACATGCCAAACTCGTCAAGCCAGTTTCCTTCAAATATGTTTCTAGAGGAAAGCTAGCCACCTGAAGAAGACTCGTCATACTCATCCTACCTCTCTCATGCAACTCGTCTTCTCGATCCGGTTGGCAATTCAGATCTATCCCCACCTTGTTCTCCAAAGAAGAGTTGCATTGAGATTGTTCTAAATCTTCTCTTTTAAGAGAATTATCAACCTCAGCCTCGTCTTTATCCCAAATAGTTTTTTTACTCGCAGTTTCAGCTTCTTTCTCCATTTGTCGCTTTTTTTTTCGCATCATTAGGGTTTTAAAACGGCGCTTTACGGTCAAACACACATTGCATGTGCATGTTGGTTTGTGTTTAGGACCTTTCCCACTAGGAGGCTGGATACATACAATGCACATACAACCTGGACGGTGACGGGGATGTTTTGTAGTTGGCCCAGCTGACGGAGGGTTACAGTTTCCATCGTCACCCAGGACAGCAGCAGAGGCCAGAGCATCAAGACCTGTTTGCTCTCCTATATGCATTTCTTTAGGAGGGTCAACTATCTTCTGCTTCTCAAGTTCTGCAGAAAATTGTTGTTTCAATCATTTGGATAAGCAAAATGTTGCTCACCGTGTCAATAAGATTGAAGATCTTCTTTACCAAAGTTCATTCTGACTAAATCTGCGAGCTCTTTAGGGTTTACTTCATCTGGCACGGCACAAGATGATCTGGAAAAAGTTAACGGTATCAAATATTTTGAAAATCACTGTACACTTAAACAGCACATTCATCATCTTGACCTGAAAACCCAATCAGCCACCACAAAAACCACTAAACTAACCTTTTAGGATCCCACACATTTTCAGTACATGTCCAGCGAGACTGCAACAAAACATCCATAGGTAATCTGCGCCATTTACAACAGCTATCACACTGTGCCCACTGATCCTGTCGCCTGTAGAACCAAAAAAATTTAGCTAGCCTAGATTTGACACTCATAATTCACTGTATTGTCAAGCGAACATCTCGACCAAATTTATTTTACATGAAATGAAAATTACATCTCATGGACTAAAGAGCAATGATAGATTGATTGGCAGTTATAGATAGCTCTTTGGTTCCCCCGTCCCAACATCAGGTAATTAGCATTCAAGCTAGTACTCTTAAGAATAATACGTGATTACTTAACACGAAAAATAAAAGCTGATCAACATTATGGGGCAGTGTAGTCAAAATATTTGAACGACAATAAAATGGAAAAAAAATGACGAACTCAAATTTTTGAAGTCCTAAAAAACGAGAAGAAATATATTACATCAAGAAGTCAAAAAATGCCTTCCACAATTACCACTTAATATATGCTTGATGAAATGCCTACATAACCCCCATCAAATGCTCCTTTCAAGTCACAATTTCTGCTGAGTTAATCTAACTTGAGTAATTTTATGCAGAAAAAGACAGTCAGTCCTAAAAGTCAAGAAGGCCTCCACAATGTTCAGCCTTGCATTAATAATTTACTATATTATCTGTTTTGGTATGCTAATTGGAACGGAAGCATACTTAAGCTACAAGCTTTGAGGAAATACCTCCTAAACTAAATTCTACAGGATTCCAAAAAAAAATTTAGAAATACTAACTTGTAAGGACAAACGTTCCCCTTATTCCCAATTTCATCATTCAGGTCTTCTCACTGATTTTAAAATAATAATAATAATAATTTTCACTTCCAAGTTGACTTAGGATGATTTTTTTTTTCAAAAATTTGAATTAAAAGAAATCATTAATATGCGACAGCAAACTAGAAGTGGTTGCGAGTAGATGCATATCTTTATATCACCCAATAAAGCATACAGGCTTGTATTCTTCTTACCCAAATGGTCTGGCTGTGAAAAGAGTCCTTTTCCCAAATACTGGCGGCTCCTACAGGTTTAAACATAAACTTCATAACAAACTCAAAATAAAACCAAAGTGATCTTCATTTCTCAATAAGGGTAAACCATCACCTCGTATTCTTCAAATTCGTGATCATCAACCAGGACAATACTGGGATTGATGCTTGGCGGAGGCCTCAGTAATTCCTGAGCTTCGTCCCAAGTAAGCTTGAGCTCTAGTGCATCTTCCATATCAATATGCAGCCTTTTATTTTTTGAACTGATATTACGACTTTTCCTCCTCTCTGGAAATGATGAAGAGTGGCTGAGGAAGGCCTCAGTCTGCCTACTCATATGGTTATTAGGTTTAAGCCAGCTCACATCTCCATCTATCATATGGTCAGACATAGCCATCAAATGTGGATCTGCATTTCCCTTGAGGGATTTGAGAAGACCTGGATAGCCAGTTATTACAGGTAGGTTACCAATAACACCAGAAAAAAAGTTGTCTTTAGCATGGGCTCCATTGGGAACAGAGGATACTGGAACTTGAGCATCCTGTTCATAACAGAATCAATGTAATTCAAGAACTTCAAATATTTTTTTTTAAAAAAATCTTAATGATACAACTATAAGAACTGAAATTTAGATCCAATTCATCCCCCGATGTCTCAAAGATGCACGAAGCAGTATCAGGATTTAAAGCAGTCTGCTTGGCTGTTTGCTATAGATATGGTCATTTACTATTATATAGTACCAATAAGAAGCAATCAGTATTACAACTACACACCAATTTCATACGACAGTTCTTTCAATTTTTTTTGTTTTTATACGACAGTTTTTATGTCTCGCTTTTCCCTTTGTTTGGCAACTTTAAATTTGATGAGTATAATTCAAAAAAGACGAGCTTTGTAACTAGAATGAACAAATGTCTTCTGTATAAGATGTGATAAATATGATAGGCAGTTGAAGGAGCCTATGAAGGTCTATCGTAGAAGGGGTATCTTTTAAAGTATGAGGAAGAAGCTTAGTAGTTTTAAGTTGAGAATTATCTTAGGAAAAAGATTCTGATTTCTAGTATGAAAATTGTTAAATTTTTCGGGGTGAACATCAGGCCATTTTAATGTGTTTCTATCTGCATACAATGGTCCAGATGAAACTAGTATTATCAGACACTATGGTCAGCAATAGACGAGGACATTTTCCTCCCTCAAACAGCCTATATGTAATCTCCCATTCTTTTCTTCCACTAATTCCTAATCCTGCCATAATAGGCCATAGCACCATCACCGTCTCAAATTTGTTAGTCTTTTGGCAATCAATTCCAATCTTCATTTATCTATCTCTTGTATCTTACAAAGTTGATCTACTCAACAAGCCACTGAAGAAAATAAATCAAACAAGATCAATATCATGCAATGAAGACAATTTCATCAAAACCTATTATTCTAGCAATGGCAATAGTCATATATTTATCTGTTAATAAGTAACATGCATCCTAGCTACAAAGGTATTCTTCCTCATATCAAGAGATACATAGATTCAAGCTACCTGTGTGGCCGAAGAATTAGATGCTTTCCGGCAACCCATGACAAGTTTTCCTTCGGGTTCTACTCGACTGAATGTCACTGTTGAAAAAAGTTCGTGAAAATATAGTTAACATACAAAACTTCATCAACTCACACAATAGAACATTGTGTTTTTTTTTTCTTTCATCAGGAAACCATTTTCTCTTGAAAGCATAAGCTATTTGCAATAAAACTCGCACAATTGTATAGATCAAGGCTATCCTACAGATGCAAAATCTGCCCCAGTCTCGCATGTAATATCACAATGAGCAAACAGCTTAAGCTGTTAAGGCTTTCAAATTTATTTACTACCAATTTCTTTTACAAATGAATGGGCCTGGAGAAATCAGAATCAACCACATGATAAATCATATTCAGGAAGAATAAAAATCTTGCTACCCATGAATGGAAGATGCACCACATTTGAGAGACATCCATAACATACAACTTTCGCTTCCTTTGCCCTTAACTTAACAACATAAGTAGATAGGGCATGGAATCAAGTTATTTCTTCCAAATGAACTGCCTTGTCAAGAATCAATTCTGACTTGGCGAAAGAAAAAAAGAATCACAATAACAAAAAGAAATGTCACATTCTAGGAATGTCAAGAGCATAAAGATATATTTCATTCCAATGGCTTGCCAGAAAGAAGTAAAGAAAAAAGAAAATGAAGAATTTCAGATCACAAATAAAGCTGGAAGGATGGTTTGACTTTAACTTCAAAGGGAGCCATCATGCAGATTATACAGACTGCCCAAGCAGTATTCGCTCACATATCAATTATACTGTTGATTTGAAAACCCAATTTGTCAAACCATTCATATAACAAGAACTTAGGATAAGTCTTCTGGAAGCTGTATATTTTCTCAATAAAAACATTGGAACTCTTATCTTACCTGTATCACCAGCTAGTAGTTGCATAGACTGTATGCAGGGAGTCACACCTTCTAATACATACATTCTACTGTTATTATTTGGC